>JAOXYA010280901.1:0-19126 GCA_028565675.1 Sorex palustris | reverse complement strand
ACACCCGACTGCACTAATAATCCTATATTGCTTTTCTCTTTCCTTTATGTCACTGGCATGGTTTAGCAATGTCCTTTCAGTCTAGACACAGAAGGACAGTTGGTGCTGTGCTTTTGTAACATGGGAGTTAATTGACTCCAAAATAATATTTCCTCCTGGGCATCCATCATATTTACCTGACTTAACCCTCAGTTGCCTTGACTTCCGAACACCCCCAAGGCAGGGTCCTGATGAGGGGACTGGATGGACCCAGGGACAGCTGTAGCTAGCTTGGCACCGAAAGGAGGCAAGCTAAGCACCATACGTGTAATAAGTTAAGAGCACGGTCATGGACAAATTCGGTCATGACCTGAAAAGAAGTAACTGAAGTGAGATGACCCAGGAAGAGCCGATCTTTAAGCTTAATATCTCTTTTACTGTGTTCATATAAAATGACTAGAAAAAAATTTTTTTTTCTTTTTGGGTCACTCCTGGTGATGCTCAGGAGTTACTGCTAGCTTTGTACTCAGGAATCACTCCTGGCCGTGCTCAAGGGGCTATATGGGATGCTGGGAATGGAACCCGGGTTGGCCGCGTGGAAGGCAAACGCCCTACTTGCTGTTCTATTGCTCCAGCCCCAAATATTGACTAGAAATGTTATAAGAAGTAAATTTACTCTGATCGGTTGAGGAAAGGAGAAAGCATCCATTCCCTCAATGGAATCCCGCCTTGAGCGGATCTCCTAGTAGCCTGGAGTGCTGACCCCTCGGATGAGATCTCTTGTCCTTGTGTTAATCCCCACGGATATTCAAACCCACCCATGTGTCCCCCACCCTTCATGGCTTCTATGTAACTGTGCTAGAAGGGTAAGAGGGGACCAGGTTGTGCTGTAAGGGAGAGACTGGACTATGCTAGGGAGAAGAGAGAAATAAACCAACTATGACCAGCCTGGGGCCCAGTCCCTATTTCTCCGTTCCCCAGTCCTTTATCCGTCCGTTGCTGTGGGCCAGCCAGGGAATGGTTCTCAGCCACGTAACACTCGAGTCCCGCATGCCCACGACTTCCCTCTGAAACTCACAAGAAATGAACAGAAACGTCCTCAAAGAAGAAATACAAATGACCAAAAGACACGTGAAAAAATGCTCTAATCATCAGTGCAAGTCAACAATGAGGTATCATCTCACACCACAGAGACTGGCACACATCAAAAAGAACAAGAACCAGCTGCTGGTGTGGATGCGGGGAGAAAGGGGCTCTCCTTCACTGCTGGCGGGAATGCCGACTGGTCCGGCCTTTGTGAACAATATGGACATTCCTCAAAATACAACCACGACAGGCCGGAGTGATAGCACAGCGGGTAGGGCGTTTGCCTTGCACGCAGCAGACCCGGGTTTGATTCCCGGCATCCCATATGGTCCCCCAACACCGCCAGGAGTGATTCCTGAGTGCAGAGCTAGGAGTAACCCCTGAGCATTGCTGGGTGTGACCCAAAAGCAAATAAATAAATGCAGCACTGAGCAGCGGTGAATGGATGTTATTACATTTACTCTTTCCTCACTGCCCGGCTGGAAGACAGCACCAGGGCTACAGCTCTGGCATTAGATGGCTGACCCTGTTCTGTCTCCAGCACCACATACAGATCCCCTGAGAACCACCAGGACTGACCCCAGAGGACAGACGCAGGAGTCAGCCCCGAGCATCACAGAGTGTGGCCCCAACCAAAACCCAAAAAAAGATGGATAAGTCAACCTATCTACGTCTCCGCCCGACTTCTCGCAGCTCCCGGAAGCCGAAACTCAGGCTCGCGCCGGAGCTGAGGGTGCTGCCACCCTGCCCTTAAATAGTGCCCGGTGCCACCTTCCCCGACTACCCAAACCTGTGACTTCCTGGGCCTTCTGCCCTGGGCTGTGTGTCCTTTAACTTTGGTGCCGGAAGTCTCAGCTCAGCAAAAAAGCATCCCCTTCCAGGACTGCAGGCAGACATGAGTGTGTGTGTGTGTGTGTGTGTGTGTGTGTGTCAGGGGGGTAGGTGGCGTTTAGAGGCTGGGAGATTCAAAGAGCTAAATGGTTGAATCACTTTTCCTGCATTTCTCAATGTTTCTGATACAGATATCTAAGATTCAAATAATGTTCTACTAAAACTGTTAAGATTTTACTTAGAAACACTTCCACCATTGTTGTAAAGAATATTTTTGCAATGACAGAGTTGTTTTACCTATGGTACAGGCCAGTACAGTAGCTTCTGGGCAGATATAAGTATTGAAACCTTGATATGTAACTAGGATGACTAAGGATGAATATTTGCTTTACTAAATTATAGATAATTTTAGTTATGCATAAATAATGTGCAGCTAAAAGCTGTCAAATTGGTAGCATAGCCTGAAACTATTATTTAAAAGAGACATGACTAATGCTAGGTCAGGTGTTTGGTTTTGTTTTTTGTGCCACATCCAGTGGTGCTCATGGGGTACTCTGAGCTCAGTGCTTAGAGGTCTCTCCCTGTGGTGTACAAAGGTCATGCAATACAGGGAATTAAGCCTGGGCTCTTGTATGCAGAGCATGTACCCATCCCTTTGATCTATCTCTCATGTCTGGACCAAAAGTTTTCAGAGCAAGTTTTAGATGATCAAAACCATGAAAGCCAGGAGCTGGTGGCTTTGCTGCTTTGAAAACAGGTAATTTCATAGTCTTATGGATGCTAGACAACTCCATCTCCATCTTTTCCTCTCCCAGAACAGAAGTGATTCGTAAATTATCCAGCTTCAAACAGAGGTAGGAAGGTCAAAATTATATTGGCAGGATGGAGAAAGAAGAGGAAAATAAAGGATCCAATTGGATAGTTTAGTGGTTGTGGCTTTAACTCCCCATAGCCAGAGTCTAGCTCCCAAGTTTACAGTGTGGACCACCCAGCTTGTTATGTGCACTAATCTAGGACACATGGTTGCTGAGAACTTACCGTGATAGAGGATTTCCCTGCTGTGTTTCCATGCTTCAATAAGGATTTGGACAGTTTTCTCTGGGAAACAATCTGTACAAAAGGAAACAAAAGGTAGGGAAAAAAGTCATAGAATAAATCTATCTTTTCTCTACAAAAGTCTTTATTCTTAGTTCTATGTGAAAGTTTGACAAAATTGATGGCCATTTATTGTCCATGAATCTCTCCTAAACTAGATTCTTTGTTACTTTACTCTTATAGCTTGCGATGTAAGAAAGAGTGTATTAGAATTTTCACATAATTCAGTAAACTTGGATATATTTTAATTGTTGCTGGATCATTTGTATCAGAATCAGATAAAAACATAATGTATATGTACATTAAGGTAAAGCAAAAGAAGTTTTAGAATGATCTCAATTACAAGTTGAAGAAGAGGTGATGGAAGAAAAAAGAATCAAGGTCTAAATATATCCTTTCTGTATCTATATGCTATAGAGTTCTATTTTTAATTTATTCATTAGGAAACTATAATGTAAGTCATCAGAAAACTGATGCTCAGGCAAGCCAATAGGAGTAATTGAGGTCCTCTGCATGATTCAGTGTCAACGCACAATGTGCAAAAACAACTCAAATCACAATCATCTTGGGAGCTATTCTTAGCAAAACCTTCTCCACCTCCCTCTTTCTTTTGAATGTTAAGTTTGGCAAGGAGTTGATGTCCTGATGGGTATGTGATCCAGAATTCCCCATTCTTAAAAGAACCTAGAGAAATCTGTGCCTGATCTCAGAAGAAGAGAGTCTTCTTTTGTGCTGGGCAGCTCCTATGTCAGCTGACCCCCAGAGACCTGTTTCTCCAGGTAATCAAGTCATTGTGTAATTTTCAACCCCCTGAGGATGGAACAGAGCCCGTAACCTCCTGTGAACAGAACTTCCATAAAAAGTTGTTGGACTTCATTTCAGAGATTTGGTTTCAAAATTACTCTGGATTGGATTCCTTCTTATTCATCATCTCTCATTTTCTTTCTCTTAGATACTCTAATCTAGGGAAAGTAAGCTTCCATGCTATGAATATCTCTAAGAGCCCAAGTAATAAGGGATTGATATCTCCAGTCATCAGTCACTGAGAACAGGAGGACTGCCAGGAACCATGTGTGTGAGCTTAGTGGCATGTCCATTCCAAGATGGGCTTTGAGAAAATTGCATCTGAACTTGTATGGGATCCTGATGTCAAGTACCAAGCTACATAGCCACCAATTCCTCATGAATAGAATCCATGAGATAATCAATGCTTACTTTGGGAGGATGTCAAGTTGTGGAATAATCAATTTTTAAGGAGTATTAATTAACAACACACATATTACAGAAAGAAAGGGAAAGGGATCACTTGAAAAGTAGGGAGACAAAACTACTCTCTGAAATCCTCACATATCTTTTTCTCTGCCTTAGACCAAAAAATATACCAAGTATATATCAGTGTAAATGAGGGATATTCAGACAACTTCTTCAAGCCAAGCAGACATACGTATCCTGCTATTCAGTTGACTGTCATAAGAAGAGGAAGTAGTAATTCAAAATAAAAATATCTGTGGCCAGAGATAATATAGGACAGCAGGTAAGGTATTTGCTTTGTAGGTAGCTAATCTTGATTCAATTCCTAGCACCACATATACACGCCCGAGCACTGCCAGAAATGACCCCTGAGCTCAGAGCCAGGAGTAAGCCTTAAGTCCTGCAAAGTATAGGGCAAAATCAATCACTTGGTGGTGACGGTGTTGGTGGTGGCAAGGCTACTGTTGCTGATAGTGAAAGCCAAAGGAACTTACATTCAAGGAGTAGTCTATGTAAGATATTCAATTCACTCCAGGAATACTTATGACAGAATTGGTGCTATAATCTAAGAACAGATTGGTATATAAACTCAGATATAATATCTGAAGTCACAGTGCTTACTTTCTGGAGCAGCAAATAGCAATGAAGTCAAGAGCCAACTGAAAGAAAAAAACTCAAGACCAAGGACAGAGGCATTGGTTATTGGGGTGAATAATGAAAACAGACACTTGACTCTATTGTCAACTATTTTGTGGATCACAGTGGCAAAGTTTAAAAATAATTATATACTGTTGAAAAAATAAAAGTAAAACAAGAAATTAAAAACAAAGAATCTCTAAAAATCATGTAGCCAAGAGGTGATGTTGATTGTAGAGATGGAGAGGATAGCTGGATTTAAGAGATGGGTAGAAAAGAATCAGAATTTGAAAACAATAAATAAAGCAAGAAAGGAAGCATCACAAATGCATCACTGGATCTGATACTTGTGTCATTAAGTGAGATAAGGAATATGAAGGGTAGAGGACAGTACATTTGTATCAGAGAACATAGATACAGGTTGGAGTCAAGAAACAGACTGTAGTAGGCTGGAAAAAGAGGAAGATACAGCAAGTTGCATATACTTAAAAGACAATTCTTTAAATAAATTGGGCTATAAAGTGAGAAACAGAGACAGAACAGTATCTGAAGGGAACAAGAAATCAAGTAAGGCTTATGTTTGGATGATTACCTTATGTAATATGGCTTATTAGAGAGAGCCCCTGTCGATTATGTACTGTTGGATAACATTGGGTTGTCCTTGCTCCTCCTGCAGGGAGCTTCAGTTTATTGACTTACTCCCACAACAATGCTCCTGAGGCACACCCAATTCCATCAAGCACAAATAATCCTATATTGCTTTTCTCTTTCCTTTATGTCATTTGCATGGCTTAGCAATGTCCTTTTTGTATAGACAAAGGAAGAAAGTTGATGCTATGCTTTTGTAACATGAGAGTTAATTAACTCCAAATAATATTTACTCCTGGGCATCCATCATGTTTACCTGACTTAAACCTCAGTTGCCCTTACTTTCTACCACTCCCAAAAGGAGTGTCCTGACAAAGGGACTGGTTGGACCCAGGGCAAGTGGCAAGCTACAGTGGCATCGGAAAGGAACAAGATAAGTGCCATAAGAAGTATAATTAGCTAAGAGCACAGTCATGGAACAAACTCTGTCATGACCCCAAATGAAGTAACTGGATAAGGACCCTATTGGGGTTAGGAAAGACTAACATGGCCTGAGGACTATAGTCTGGGATATATAGTGAGATGTCCCCAGGAAGAGCCAGCCTTTAAGCTTAATATATCTCTTACTATGTTCATGGGCTGGAGCAATAGCACAGCAATAGGGCGTTTGCCTTGCATGTGATTGGCCCGGCCGACCAGAGTTCAATTCCTCTGCCCCTCTTGAAGAGCCTGGCAAGCTACCAAGAGTATCTTCCCCACATGGCAAAGCCTGGCAAGCTCCGCATGATGTATTCAATATGCCAAGCACAGTAACAACAAGTCTCATAATGGACATTACTGGGCCCGCTCAAGCAAAACCAATGAACAATGGGAGGACAGTGCTGTTATTATGTTCATACAAAGTGACTAGAAATATTATAAGAAGTAAATTTACCATGATTGATTAAATGGATTACTAGCTGAGGAAAGGAGAAAGCAATACACTCTAGGTGGAATCTGGCCCTTGAGAGATCTCCTAGTAACTTAGAGTGCTGAATCCTCAGATGAGATTTTTGTCCCTGAGTTAATCTTCTAGAACTCCCCTGGAAGGAATGGCTTTATGTCTGTTTGTTGTTATGACAATGTTCAACCCACCTTTGTGTACCTCCACCCTTCATGATTTCTGTATAGCTATGCTGTAAGGGGAGGGTGGGGACTATGAGAAAGAGAAGGACTAGATGAGAACCAGAGTGGAATGAGGACTATGAGGACTGGAAGGGGAGGATTATGAGGACGAGGATCGGGGAACTATAATGACTGGGACTATGACCAAAATTGTTTCTTTGATTGTGCTGTAAGGGAGAGATCAGACTATGTTAGGGAGGAGAAAGAAATAAACTGTCTACTAACAAGACAGTTCTCCTGTTTCTCTCTTCCCTAGTCCTTTATCTGCCCATTGCCATTAACTGGCCTGGGGAGGTGGCTTGTGCCCACATTTTTCCTTTGAAACTACGATGTACTCTTAAACAAGCAAATTTATATTTCACCCCCAAATATATATCTTATCCTGAGGAATAAATAATCTTTAAGGTTTCAATATTTTTGGTATAATAATGTTCCATAAACAATTCCATTGGCCTCACCATTTGTCAAAGCTATGCCCAGCTAGAGCAATGATCTAGAGACAAGAGCCAGCTTATTGCCAATTCCATTTTTTAGGTATGCTTTGCAGCAGTTGAAACAGTCACATCAGGCTCAAAAAGACTTAGGTCTTATCAGAGGATGAGAAAGTTGGGGTGACAAGGACTCACCCTGGTCCCAGATGACATTTGAGGTCAACAAATAGCCAGCTCTGTCTGGCATCAAGCCAAAGGGGATGCACTTGTCAGAAGTCCTATAATTTGATTCTTTTCCCTCTATAGTGGGGTCACAGCTGCAATCATTAGCATTGACTGAAAGGGTGATATGTAGGGAATGAAAACAGATGCTAAAACACCCTTTCTAGCAAAGTCAGACCAACGGATACTACTGCCAACTAAGTTCCCAGTCTGCACTTGCACATTGATGGCCGTGGGAGTGCTCTTCCCCTATGAAGTGGAGAGCAGTCTAACAGCAAGGAGCCTCACATTTCAATAAAGTACACTTTTAATTGAGATGAATGGGGATACAGTCAGAGGAAAACTAATTTGGCCAGTATTTTAACAAGCGGCACTCAGTGGAACATTTTTTTCAGTGTTTTTCAGACTGTCATTTTGAGAACAAAAGTGTTATTTTTCATGAGACTGTTACTGAAAGTACATTCAGGTGATTTTTCAAAATTGTTCTCCAGTTCTGTGACTGCACCAACAACTCACTGAGCACATTCTCTAGGTGAAGAGCCTTTTTGAGGCTACAGTGGTGAACAGATTAGAACTATCTTTACAATACTTAACAATCACGTTGCAATTTAGCTGGAAGTGATTATCTCCAAGGCATGGAGGGCATTCTTTCCTTAAAAGGTAAAAGTAAAAAGGTAAGCGAGCATATATTGTAAAAGAAAGTCTTCTAACAATGAATTAGAAAAAGTTGATAATCTCCACTAGGAAATGCCAGAAGAGTTTTAGTTGTGAATTCCTCTGAGGATTATCATGAACAAGTATTTCCCAACTTGTTTGGCACCAAATTATTTTTGTCAAGGAACATTTCTAAATGTCCAGCAATTCATAATTATTAGTTTCCAGGCTTCAGAGGAGAACCAAGTTTTCCTGATCTCTTTGGCTGTGAAAGAGACCTCTCCAGTCTCTTCTGGTTTTACAACCACACACAGAGTTATCACTTCTTTCTACAGCTCACATTGATAGATCTTTGTCTGAGTGTTTTCTCCAGAATCCCTGCCAGTGATCCTCACACAGCAAGCTGGAAGTGGGGAAGATTAACACCTCTTGAGAGTAGACCCCAACAAGTAACTGATGGGACTTGATGTAGAAATACCTCAGCTTCTTAGCATTGGGTTTTTCATGGTTTTTTATTGGTTTTTTCTGTGTTCAATCTACACAGACCCTAATGTGAAGAAGCTCCAGTGGTTCCCACTGGTGGTGATCTGTTAGATAATATCTCCCAGCCCACCCTCTTAATTTACTGGCCTTTTCCCCTTTTACTTCTTAGCTCTCCATCTCCCATCTAGTATTTTCTCCACCTCCCAAATAATCTAATTTTCCAATCTTTGCTTCTGGGGAACCCCAAGTCAAAACACTTCCTGTTTCCTGATCACATGCAGCATGCTTCACAAACATTATCCCATTTTCTATCATTTAATGATCCAAGTGTCTCTGGCTCCCAGGCAATTGGGATGGCAGAAATCAAGGAGTTTACTCAAGAACTAAGAGTGTGATGGGTAGGACTGGGTGTCCCTTAAAGATCTGTGTTGTAGGGAAATGTATTTGGAGAGAGGGGCTTTATGGAAAGAATTAAAACTAAATGATGCTACAGAAGTGGAAAACTAAATATGAAAGGACAAGTGTCCTTCTAAGAATAAAGAGACCAGAGGTCTTTCCTCCTCTGCAAGGCTATGTGAGGATACAATGAAAGGGTGGTGGTTTGCAAGGCAGCAAGACAGACTTGGCCATGAACCCACCCTGAAGCCACTTGAGGATTCATTTCTTCATTCAAAAAATAGTGACTGACTATGAATGAAGCACTGTATGTTGAGAATACAATGATGACTTGAGGTGGTCACATTCCAAATCTACAAGGAGAAGAAATGGCATGCCATGGGGTTGAAAACTGACCAGGTCCAGGAGTTCAGGGAAAAAATTTCTGAAGAAAGGACCCTTGGCTTAGACAAGAAGATAATTTAACAGCTAGGGTGAGGTTCCCTGTAGAGGAAACAATAAGAACAAAGGGCAAGATGATAAGGAGTGGGGGTAGGGGTGGAGGTATGAGGGGCTGGAGGTAGGTAGGAGGAGGAGGAACAGTAGGAAGACCTACTTCTTCCCAAATGTGAGGCTCTGGACTAGGTTCCTCTCCTAATGTACTTAGGCAAAATGAGGAAGTGTCAAAATGATCCTCTAAAAGATATCTGCATCTTCACCCCTGAAACCTGTGAACATTATAGAGCAAAAAGGAAACCAAAATCTTGGCAGATAACACTCAAATCAGGATTTTTTTTGAGGGGGAGGGTGGGCCACACCTGGCAGTACTCAGGGCTATTCCTGACTGCATTCAGGAATTACTCAGTACCAAGGATTGAACCCACATCTGCTGCATGCAAGGCCAGTAAGTGCTCTACCCACTGCACTATCTCTCTGGTGCATTAAGTCAGGATCTTTTATTCATTTCTTTATTTTCGCTTTTTAGGTCATTCCCAGTGATGCACAGGGGTTACTCCTGGCTCTGCACTCAGGAGTTACTCCTGGCGGTGCTCAGAGGACCATATAGGATGTTGGGAATTGAACCTGGGTTGGCCACGTGCAAGGCAAATGCCCTACCCATTGTGCTATCTCTCCAGCCCCAAGTCAGGATCTTTTAAAGTAATGAATTATCTTGTATGATCGGGGGTGAACCCGAAAAGCAATCCCAAGTGCTTTCATGAGAGGATAGAGAGCAAAATTTGACTTGAAAAAACACACTCATAAGAGAAGACAATATGATGAGCAGAAGGAGACTGAAGATGCTGAACATTGTAAGGGATGCAGCCAAAACCCCAGGAATGCCAGCAGCTCCCAGAGGTTGGGAGAGGCAAGGAATGCATTGTTTCCTGGAGTCTTCAGAAGGAGCAGGTATGCGACCCCTGCTTGGTTTCTGACCTCTGTGAGAGATCACATTCCTGCTGCTTCAACCTATCAAGTTTATGATGAGTTAAAACTGCAGAATTGGGAACCTCAAAGAATGACTTTACTTGACCAATATCAAAGTCCCACGAAAAGAGGTGACAATGTTAGTGATGGATGATTGTAGGGGAAACCATATCTTCCCATTTTCTTCCCCTATACTTCTGGGCAACATCATGACTTGTAGAAAACATACTTGTTAAGCGGAATTAGATGTGAAGGTCCTTGTCTTGGTGAGCTCTCTCTATTTCTCATAGCCCTCTGCCACCCTAAGGCCCACTATCCCATTGGAGCACAGTTCAACCTGAGAATGTCAATCTTTTGTATATAGTGTTTATGAAGGGAAGTTTTAAAAATAGTGTTCAGAGAATTTTTTAAAAAAACTCCTTCAAGATCTATCCTTCTTCTTATGTGGTTCCTTCTGTCTAGTATGACCTTCCCCAAATAACTTGCAAACTTTAGTCATTCTTCAACATCCACATGAGAAGTCTGGAGTAGTTGACAAAGGAAATTGGTGATATCTTTGGGATAGAGAAGAACTTTTTATTAGAGCCTTAGGATGTGTCTTTCCCTCTTCATCTTATCTAGCTTTTCCAGCACCAACTAGAGCAGTATGGCCTAGGCATTTTCTAGGCTTTAAGAATCTCAGGAGCTACCTGAGAATGACTAAGTCCAAACCTGCAACTTCACAAGACTCCCCAGGTAACTTACATGCACATTAAAATGGAAAAGCACTGAGCTATAAAGTGAGAATTACATGTAGATTGTTTCAGTACAATATGATCAGAGTTTAAAGATTTTAAGAAAAGGGCTTACATTAATCTATTCTGCTGATTTAGACTTCTGTTAATGGGAAACATTGTAGAAATGTAGAGAGCTGGCATTGCTGAAGCTTTCTCAGTCATTCAGAAGAGTGTATATGTGTGAGTGTGAGTGTGAGTGTGAGTGTGAGTGTGTGTGTGTGTGTGTGTGTGAATTTTGCATAAAGTCAGCTCAGTCCTAGATCCCTAGTGAGGACCTATAAAAGGGCCATCCTGGGGAGAATGATTCAAAATGACAGAAGCAATGGGTAATCCACTGGTTTGGGCTTCCTGTTTTAGGCTTTCTATTAAGCAGGGTTCTAATTATGTCAAGTCTAATTACAGGCCTTCACCCTTTTCCTGACTTCATTAGCAAGGGAGAGAGTAGAGGGAGAGCTTTAGATAGGAGTTTAAGGACCCCTGGTGTATTAATTATCCACCTTTGCCACTGATGATGGGGATAAGATCCCATCAACACAAATGACCTGACTCTGAGATTAGCAAGAGGCAGGCTACCTCCCCATATCCAGTCTTACCAAGTGTCAATTAGGAGGAAGAAGAGCTACAGCTTCAAGCACCCATTCAGCAGGGTGAGCAGTTTTCAGACAAAAGGAACGGGGCAGTCTTTTAACCATCATCTCGGAAGCCAAGAGTTGTTTTAAGTGAGGTTGACAATGAAATGTTCATTGCTAGCTGGGCCTTCTGTGTTATTGTTTTTGTTTGTTGAGTCTAGGTTACTTTCTCATTTAACTTAGTGTGCTCCTACTGGAATTTCAATACTGTGAAATTGGGAGGTGAAAAGATGTTTTTAAAAATATCTTTGAAAATAAGACACAAGGAGAAGTTGCTTTCCTGGAGACACTTAGGTAGGAGATACAGTCTGTGACTGAAAGACATCTATGAGTCATAGGTGAGAAGGGGCTAGTGCTGGTGGTATGCTCCAGCTCATCCTAAAAAAGAGAGATAAGAATGCAGGTAGGAATGCTTCTCTTTAGAGATGGGAGAAAGGAAGGATACAATGGAGAATCTGCCTATTGGAAGTGGAAGATTCTTATAAAGATTAATCAGTATAAAGCCTGTGCTCTATGGATGAGGTCATTACACCCCAGAGGACAGGCAAACTCTCCAACATTACACAGAAAACTGGTGACAGATCTAGAACTTAGAGCTCAGGATTTCAGTGAGAATCCAACATGGTATATTTAAAGTATCTGCGGAAGATTCCATAAAGGCAGAGGGATTTTCCTAGATCTCATTGGAAGACTACTTACCTGAAAAAGGTCAATGAAAAATACAGAAATTAATTGATTCTCAGTAGAAATTGTGGGTCTATTCACCCAGTTAGCCCAGATGAATAGCTCATTTGCCTTTGAACAGGACCACAGACAAAAGCCTAGGTGCTCAACAGCAGAAGAGTAGTATAAATATACTAATGGAATACTGTGCAGCCACAAGAAATGATAAAATCGTGCAACATGCTGTAACTTGGATTGAACTGGAGGATCTATGTTAAGCGAAGTAAGTCAATGGATAAGGACAAGTGCCAGATTTACAGATTAGTTATTACTAAGTTGTGGTTAATTATTATTAGAATAATATGTCTAGGGAATGATAGGTAACAAAGGTGGGAAAATCATTGGTTCTAGATTACAGAAACAAAAATTCCAAGGAAGGAGAAAAATGGAGTTTGGGAGTGGGGGGAACAATAACAAAAGACCTAGAAATAACATACTGGTAAGGAGTTTTGGACTGGGTTAGGGATCAAATGCTCCTGACTTCTGGTCTTGCCTCTGTCAACACACTGAACTTTTTTGATCTTTGATCATCTGAACAATTAAATATAAATAATTCCAAGGTTTTCCCAGCACTGCCAAGAGGTCATACAAAATGATCAGTATGGAAGCTTTTGACAAATATCAAGATATAGAAAGAATTATTTATATTATAGTCCTCAGGGCTCACTTTGCCACTTTTCTCATTTTGAGAGATTAAGTGCCTGTGCACTCCCACAGTTTACCATTGTTCCCCCAATCCTTAGAGTAATCCTGTCCATAGTTTCATGTATAGCATAGCAGTAGGGTGTTTGCCTTGCACACAGCCGGCCCAGCCAAGCCTGGTTTGATTCCTCCGCTCCTCTAGGAGAGAGTTTGGTTCCTCCGCCCCTCTCGGAGAACCCGGCAAGCTACCGAGAGTATCTCACTCACATGACAAAGCCTGAAAAGCTACCTGTGACATATTCAATGTGCCAAACACAGTAACAAGAAGTCTCACAATGAAGATGTTACTGGGCCCGCTGGAGCAAATCGATGAATAATGGGAGGACTGTGACTGTGACTATGTTCTATATCTGTGTTTCCCAAGTGGGTATACCATTCTCTGGGAAGGGGAAGGGGGTTGTCACTGGAATGATCCAGAGGGACATTAATTGCATTACAATTAGGGGCACTTTGTTTTATTAAAGAAGCAAAGCTTTGCTGAAACAAAGGCGAAATACTTTTTGTTTTCTGTAAAAGGAGGCAGTAGGTCAATAAGTTTGGACGTCATGAGGCCTTTAGCTCAAAGAATGAGAAATCTTTTCCCAGAGGACCTCAACTGTAGAATATATTATGTTACAGACCAGGAGGGTTCCAGTGCAATGTCTCAGGCCTGTGCCTCCACACCCTATGACCTTGAGCTCCCTTGAGAATTATCTCATCCTCAGTACTGCTGCAAGATGTAGCCTTAGAATGCACAGAAAAAAGACTTTCCTTCATACATGCCTCCATTTGCTTTTAAGGCTAGGAAACATTTCAGAGGAAAACTGTCCTGTCGCGTTGATTGGAAGTGACCACAATACACCCTTATAACAATCTCCAGCAAATACATATGGGAGTCCTGTGGTTGATTGTGATTCCACAGGCGCATCTCTGTAGTTCAAGAAAAGGTTATTTTCCACCAGATCAATGCTCCCAATCTTGAGTCTATCCAGTGGGAAAGCCCTTCTTGACTCTACCCAGTAGAAAAGACAACCCTATGTCTCGAGCCTGGAGTATTGTATTTCTCAATGGCTGAGAGAATTGCTCTATTTGAGGTACAAAATAGTGTCACAATGGAGACGTTACTAGGCCCGCTCAAGCAAATCGATGAACAACGGGAGGACAGTGACAATGACAGTGAGGTACAAAATGTTGCTTTCTTCAATTTGATTCTCTTCTTAGGCATAAGGTTTTTTCTTTCTCTTTCTTTCCTTCCTTCCTTCTTTCCTTCCTTCCTTCCTTCCTTCCTTCCTTCCTTCCTTCCTTCCTTTCTCTTTTTGGGTCATATCCAGAAATGCTCAGGAGTTACTCCTGGCTCTGCACTCAGAAATTAGTCCTGCTCAGGGGACCATATGGGATGCTGGAAATCGAACCCAGGTAGGCCACGTGCAAGGCAAATGCCCTACCTGCTGTATTATCACTCCAGCCCCTCCTTTCTTTCTTTTTGTTTCACCTAAGTAGCTACTGAAATTCTGGGTATATAGAAAGGGAAGGGAAAAAAAAGAAAGGAATTATTAAAACAAAATGATGGTGCTTGGCAAAGTCGACTCTGTTCCAGTTGTAGTTCTCTGCTACTTATTAGAGGGCAGCCTGAGGCAAGTAGCTACCCTCTGAGTCTCATTCAGTTACATTGATAAATGGATGGAATGAGGATGTTTACTTCACATTGCTGTGAGGGCTAAGTGATAGCACTTACTCATTCACCAAATACCTTTTCCTCTCTCAAGCTATTTTTGGACCCAGTGACTTGGAAAACACAGCAATGAGCAATAGTCCCTGTATGTATGTGAGTTGGTGGTAGAAGAGGGAGCTGTCACACTAGAATTGGAAGATGGAAATGTCAAAGGCATCAGGATGAAGTTGTCCCAGACACAGAACCTGAACTTGGTAAATGCTCAATACATTGTTAAATGAATGTCCAACAGAAGGCAGGCATTTGGCAGATAAAATGATTAATTTTGTACATCATCCAGTGTAAATGCAAATGTTCAATATATTGGTTACAACAGTGCCTAGGAAGTTCCAAAAGGTTACAGGGCCGAAGAAAAACAACACCAAAAGAAAGACTGAAAGCCAGGATTGCAGGGGGAGAGGGAGGGAAGTGGAAGGAAGAAATGCTGGAGGAAGGCAAGGTGGCTCATCTATTCACCTACCTGGCCCAGTGTGCACTCCATGCCACCCAGAAAGTCAGCTTCCTTCAGTCCATTGTGATTGCTGCTGATGTCATGGACCTCAAACCGCAGGCGCTGCACCTCTTCAAAGTAAAAGTCCACAGTAAACAGTTTGGAATACACTGGGTTTATGCAGGTGCGAATCACCTCTGTCCTGTCCACCTGCAAGAAGAGAGAAAGAGAAATGCTATAAGGATACTGAACTTTTCAGTGGGATCCTTAAAACAGATGAGACTTGGAGTGTTTCTCCTCTTTCCAACGCATCAAGATAAAAGATACCCAGGGAAGTCCCTTCTGAGACTGAGCTATATGTCAAGCAGAGAAATTCTGGGGCATTCTGTAGCTCTGTATTTAAAGAGTCAGAGCAGGTTGTATTGTTGCAGAATAAGACAACCAGAAGGATGATTTAGGATGGACTGCAGGAGCCGTGGGTAAGAAAATGTTGGGCACATCCTGGCCTTCCTTTCATTTGTCAACAGGAAAGAGAGGCTGTTTCTATTGTTTCTCCTTTGGAAAAATCCACACCATCTGGCAATAGAATTCTACAACCATACAAGGACATGCTTAAGGACGACCTGTTCAGATGACATCCTCATTCTCCACTTCCCAAATTATTCTTTCCATAAATTTCCCCGCCTGATCCCAGGAGTCATGTTTTGCAATGTCCAGTCCATGTTCATAGAATAATGAATGTTAGAAAAGAGATTAGACCCCACACTAGGCTCTCGAGTTTTCCTTCCCACCCCAGCAGAACCTTGGCAGCTGAAAACCTCCAGAACTCAACTGCAGTCATGCTCAAGGCCGCTCTCCACAGGCTCGAATGAGCATCACCTATGAGAGAACCTGCAAAAAAACCCCAGGTATGCTGGACCCATGACTGAAATCTCCAAGCTTGCTTAGAGCAGGATTGGGCCTCCTACCCCCAGCTTCCTAATTTTCCGTATCTTGGCAGACACACACACAAATTGTCCCTGGTGCCATATAATCTCATCAACAGCCAATAAGAGAGTGACATAGGCCTTACACATAAGTGAACCTGCTCTATAATCATATTCTAAATTTCAGAATTCCTAGGACACAACATTTGAAGTTGCACAACCTCTCATACTCCAACCCACTGATGTACCAAAAGTAGCACACATTTGTTGGGTTTAACATACATTTTTTGTAATCTCTTATACAAGGGCTTAAATTGTTTTAGGATGAAATATAAGAATCTTCACACACTTTCCTCTTATGATGGAGGGAAGTTGCATGGTGATGGGATTGGTGTTTGGATATTAAATGTAATGAATTATTGTGAACAACTTTATAGAAATAAAAGATGAATGTAGATAAGAAATTTGAGATGAAGGTACAGTTCAGTGGGAGAGTCCATGATTCAAACCTATGAGTTCCAAGGAATGATTCTGGCAGGAAAAAATAAGAAAGCTTCTCTCCTTTTGGACAGAATAGATCCTTAACACATTTAAAGGATAAAGATAGAAAATTGTCATCATTGTCCTCCTGTTTTAATCACTCCGATGGCACAACTGGCCAATGCCTACCTAGGCAGTTGCTTTTCATCTTATGGCTTGGTTTTCAAATAACAGCTCCACACAAAGTTCACATGGGCATCAAGTACTACCTATCCAAGGGAAGCTTCCACATGTAACACTGAATGACTTGGGTTGTTTTTTGGTGGAGGAAGAAGGTAAACAGCTAATTAAAAAGAAATTATGTAAAAAACATTTGCATTATCAAGACAGATAGAGTCTAAGGATAATTCACAAGGCCAGTATAAATCCTAAGGACAGTGTCTAGGGGTTATTCCTGGCTCTTCACTCAGGAATTACTCCTGGAAGTGCTTGGGAGACCATTTGGTATACTGGGGATTGAACCCAGGTCTGGTGCATGCAAAGCAAGTGCCTTGCCTACTGCACTATTGCTCTGGCACTAACACTGAACTTTCTAATAGTTACAGAAGGCTGACTATGTCAAAGGTATTTTGCTTAAAGGAGAATGTTATTGAAATGTAACTGGTATATAACAGAACACATATATTTGGAGGGGGGTGGTTGGGCCACACTCAGGGTGGACAAGAACTCTTCCTACCTCTGTGCTAAGGAGTAACCTCTGGAGGTGTTTGGTAAAACTAGTCCCATACAAGGAACTGAACTGGGACTGGCAGCATGCATGGTTAATAGAAATGCTTTAGCACAGCAGGTAGGGTGTTTGCCTTGCACAAGGCCAACCTGGCCAACCCGGGTTCAATTCCTCCGCCCTTCCCAAAGAGCCCGGCAAGCTACCGAGAGTATCCCGCCCACACGGCAGAGCTTTGCAAGCTCCCCATGACGTATTCGATATACCAAACGCAAAACAACAAGTCTCACAATGGAGACATTACTGGGCCCACTTGAGCAAATCGATGAACAACGAGAAGATAGTGCTACAGTGCTACCCTCTGAACTATCTCTAACACTTCAGACCACATCTATTTAAAATGTGCAATTCAGTAAGTTATGACACTGTATATACTTGGGAAACCATCACCACAATCAGGAAAGTCAATATACTCATTTACCTACCTTCCACCCCAGCAATTTCCTCCTGTCCCTTTGCCACCTGGACACCCCGAGGCACTACATCCCCAAGGCACTTCTGATCTGCTTTCTGTTCTCTAAGGATTACTTTGCAGCTTCTTTAAGATTATAAACACTGTACATGGGATATAGTCTTTTTTTTATCTCTATTCTTTTATTTAACGTAATTGTTCAGAGATTTATTCATCAGGGTTGTGTACATCACCAAGTCAGTCTCTTCACTGCCAGTAGTATTCTACTGATAACTTTTGGATTACTTCCAGCTGGCACTTATATGTAAAACTGCAATGAATATTCATGTACAAGCATTTGTAAGGGCATATAGTTCTTTTGAATAAATAGTTGGGTGCTAAATAGGTTTTTGTTTAACTATTTAAATTATAATAGACATGTAGTGGTAGCTCATTGTGGTTTAAATTTGCATTTTTCTAAAATCTACTGATGTTGAGCATCTTTTCAGACAATTAATTACCATCTGCCTGTCCTTCTGATAAAGTGTGTAGTCACATCTTTTGATGGGTCCCTTTATCCATGTTTATAAAAGGACTAAGTCATAGGTACGATTAGCATCTCTTCCTCGAAGGAAGAGAGACCCCACAATGTTCTTTCTCAATTTCATCCTACCTCTTACAAGGGAGGATCTATGAATCCTCCCCAGTCTGTGTGTTTCACCTCTCTGCTCCGGAGTCATGCAAATTTGAAATCTATCCACCTACACTTCATGGTCCAAAGTAACACAACAGACATAAAATGTGGAACAGACATAAAATGGGGAAGGTGACAAAAAAGGCTGTGGCTGTGATTCTGTCTCCCTGACATGCTATGGAGGGGACAAGATCTCTATGTTTTCAACAAACATGTCTAAAATGACTATATGAAACTTGGAGGTATCTAAGGGCTTGAAATAGCACCAATCAGGGAGGTGAGACCTAGTAGGTGAGTATGAAACATGATATCATTTGTGGGGAGGGAAAAGTGTCCCCCAAATGCTCTGATGCTAGTCCCAGAGCAAAGGTTTTCTGTAAAAGCACAGATCCTTGTGATGAGGAGAATGGGCACTGGTGAAGAATGGCACCAAGGGCCAGAGAGTTGCTCTGGGGCAGCTCTGGGGTGATCAAGTATTCTTCAAACTGGTACTCTTTTATAGGCCCACAATATTCATTTAATGAGTGTGGGAGAAACTCATCTCCGAGTACAGAATGGATAATTATGTTCAAAAATAAAGGAGATAGGTAAAGGTAAAGGCCCTCCCGTTGATCGTCGATTTGCTCGAGCGGGCCCAGTAACGTCTCCATTGGAGACTTT
>JAOXYA010280619.1:0-19128 GCA_028565675.1 Sorex palustris | reverse complement strand
CTAGCAAGTCCTGCCTCATTCTGAGCACTTCCTTATTCTTTTTGAATTTAGGAATAATGCAAGGTTTTTTTGCATTTCTGTCACAAAAAAATTATCATTCTGTTTCTAGTGGTTAATGGGTGTGGATTCACAGTTCATCCTTAGTTCAAAATATAATTGTTGAACTCTACTTTCAATAAAAGTTGAACTCTACTTTCTGTAAAACTCTACTTTCAGTAAAAGTTTTACTTTCAGTAAAAGTTGAACCCTACTTAGAAGCTGTGCATAGCACAGTCTAGGAACAACTCCTAGTCCCCGCCTACATCCCTGCTGCTGTACAGAGAGCCTCAAGAAAAATAGTTCCTTAAGTGCTAGCCCTGAAAATCTATATAAATTGAGAGCAAACATTTTCCTTTAATTGATCAGAGAGCTGCTATTTGACAAATCATGTCTAAGAACAGCTACCAGCCAAGTTTGTGGGTGACTTCGTTTGGTAAATCTTTTTCCAGATTAGCCAATTGCAAAAATAAATGTTGCTATTGAGAGAAATGATTGTTACTTTGGGAATTTTATTATATTATTGTTAACATGAAGTTGTGGATAACCTTTCCCATTGCCCTTCTAGAAGATGTGATAGATCCATCAGGATGTCAGAGGGCAATCATCTTGGTCTTATAGTTGGAGAAGGATAGGCGGGCATTGCGAATACTTTTCCCAGCTTCTGCCACATGAGCCAACACTGCTGCTCTTCTCTCTTTGAGGTCTTCCTTTATCGCTTCTCTGCACAGCTTTCAGTAACTAAATTTAAGGGACATGTTTGTCACTATGGCATGGTGTAAGATATACCTGCTGACTTCAAGGCACTGATATTTTTACTGGGGAAGAAGAAACCATCCTAACCACTTTAGAGGCACTGCAAGAGCAGGGCTAACCAAGAGTTCCTGCTGCCAGGCCCAGGAGGTAAGACAGACTTGGACATGAGGACTCAGTGACAACCACCCACACCTGCCTGGCCTCCTCCCCTTCAAAGTGTGATAGGCCTTTCGTGCCTTCCAGGTGCAGAATATGGCAGGAGGCAGGTGCTGACACTTGTGAGCAGAGGGCATAAGAACACCCTGGCCTCGTGTTGGCTGACCACAGCAGCCGTGGTGGGAGACTGTGGGGGATGGGGGGAGGCCCACACGAGTCCTTAGAGACGAGTTCTTGCTTCATCCCAAGCCTCTAGCTTCCATGGGAGTGTGGAAGCTGATGGTTCTGCAGTGAGAGGAGGTCACGGCACTGGCACAGCCTGGCAGGGCTCATGGCAAACTCTCCATCACAAGGCCAGGTTCCCATCCCGTGGAAACTATGCAGTAACAAACGCTGTTTACGCTACTAGATTTGGGGGCCTAGAAGCTGGAGAGATAGTACAGCAGGTAAGGCACTTGCCTGGCATCTGTCTGAACCCAATTTGGTCCCTGGCAACACAGACGGCCCCCCGAACCCTACCAAGAGTGATCTCTGAGCACACAGCCCTAACCACTGTCGGGTGTGGTCCAAAAAACAAAATGATCAATAAGTTTGGGGTGTATAGTATGCAGCAGTAGATAGCGAATGGATGGGAAACCACTAGAAGTCCTGAAGCCAGGGCACCTGGGGCTTGGCTGCTTTGAATCTCATCAGATTCGAGCCAGACAGAACCTTGGGAGGACAGGAACTTGTCCGCTCTGTGGCCCCAGCGATGGCTCAGAGGTGCTGGAAAGAAGCAACCCATAAACAAATACTAGTTGATCTAGAATCGGCTACTCATGTGCAGAAAGAATTTGTTGACGACCAATGAAAAGATGAATTTAAAACAGGTCCTAAGTCCACAGAACAAAGGCATCCAAATCCCTCTAAGATGAGAGGGAGGAAGAAGTGGGGGTTCAAAGAGAGGAAGCCAGACAGAATCCCCCCAAGAGCTCAGCATTCAGAGGTGCTTCCTCACCCAGTGCCAATCCCAAGTCTGGAATGAGTGTGTCTGCTCTGACGCTCAGCCGGGTGACTCCACGGTGCTCTCCCAGGAATGAGGGGAAACATGTCTTCTGGGTCCCCCAGAACCTGCTTCTGGAATTAAGTCCTGCTCCCTTCAGCTGGAGGTGAGCAGCCTGGCACCCCTCATGGGGCGCGATGCCAAGTCAGGCTGCTTTGTCTCCGGGCCATGCCTCTCCCATGCCCAGGCTCACTCCCCGCCCAGTCCCGAAATGACCCGTCCAGCAGCAGCCGGCAGGACTGCAAGCCAAAAGCACTGCTTAGTCTAGAAGAAATGTGTCCCTGGCAGGCACTGCTACCCACACCAGACCCCAGCAAGCATCCTCCCAAGGGACGGGGCCAGCCATGCTGCCTACCCCGGCCATTTTCCTTATTGGGTTCCCGAGAGCATGCGGGTGGGATGCAGTTGGCTAAGAAGCTGCTTGTCTTTACCTCCCCGAGGTGGGGCAGGGAGGAGCCGGTTACAAGATAACGGGCCACGCAGACAGAGAACGCCTTTGGGGAGTCAGCTCCCTCTCTGCCCAGCCCTCCCTCTGGAACGTTGCATAAGCAGAGTCAAGAGGACGCTTCCCACCCCCGTCCTCCACCCCGGGCCTCCCCACATGACTGTCACAGCCTGGAGAGAAATTCCAGAGTGAAATTCCAGAGTTCGGGACCTGCAGAGACGCACGTGGGTGTGGAGTGGGAGGACGGTGCCTGGGGCCCCTTGCGGGTGAAGTGTGGGTGCAAGTCACCTCAGAAGCAAATCTCAAAAAGGCTGCACTTGCCCAGGCTTGAGGCTGGGAGATGGACTTGTGGGTCACACACATGAGCGAGAGGCTGCGCTTGTCCCATGTTCTAATCCTGGTTTCACACAGCGTCTACCACATCTGGCCTGTCAGTTACAAGTGGAAAATTCTCATTATTTTTTTTTGTATTTTCCTCCTTTTCAAGGAACAGGGAGTGGGGGTGGGTGGAACACACCTGTCAGTGCTCAGAATTAGATGGTGCCCAGGGGACCGTATGTGATGCCAGGGATCAAACCTGGATCAGTTGCATTTAAGGCTAGTGTCCTATTCCCTGTACTATCTCTCTGAGCCTCATTCTCTCTCTCTCTCTCTCTCTCTCTCTCTCTCTCTCTCTCTCTCTCTCTCTCAACTCGGCTCACAGAAGATGTGGGCCTCTCCCCCAAACTGTCAAACAAACACTGTCCTCCCGTTGTTCATTGATTTGCTGAGTGGGCCCAGTAACGTCTTCATTTTTTGAGACTTGTTGTTACTGTGTTTGGCGTATTGAATACGTCACGGGTACCTTGCCAGGCTTTGCCGCGTGGGTGAGAACACTCTCGATAGCTTGCCAGGCTCTCCAAGAGGGGCAGAGGAATCAAACCTGGTTCGACCAGGCTGGCTGCGCTCAAGGCAAACGCCCTACCGCTGTGCTATCACTCCAGCCCCTCCCCAAACTAAACCAGGGCATTTTGGATTTCGGTGGCCGTCTGAGAGGGGGCTCTGCTCATGCTTTACTTGCATTGTAGACTACAGGCAAGAGCACACGTCAGGCTCTGGGCTTCTCTGTAGAAAGCAGAGCTTGCCGCTTCAACTTCTCCCACTTTCTCCACTTCAACCATGCTCACAGACCCTTGCCTATCCCTAAATTCAGGGATTACTCCATAAGCCAAAGCCAAAATTCACTGGGAGTCAGGGAGATGGTTCAAAGAGCTGGAGCACATGCTTTGTATGAGGGGGGTGTCCAACATTTGATTCCTTGGTCCCCAGAGCACAGGCATAAGTAGTCCTAACTTACCCAACCCAACCAAACCAAACCAAAACAATTGCTAATCTGGGGTTAAGGTCCTGTGCCTGTGACCGATCCTCATTTGATGATCCCTGGCACCTGATACAGTCTCCTGAGCACTGCCAGGAGTGATTCTTGAGCAGAGCCAGGAGTAAGGTCTGAGCACTTCTGGGTGTGGCTCAAAATTCAAACTAAATGTTTGATAAGTTTTTATAACCCTCACACTCAGTTATGCATATGGGGTCCTGCTCCCCCCAAGTTAATGCAGTTGGGGTTCTTGGAATCATTACCCCTGCCCAACGTTTTCCAGTCCCAGGAAATATCTTTCAACTCAGTGAAAAATACCACCACCCCCAGGCCTCTGAGCGTCTGCACATGCGGTTCCTTCTCTCTTTATATCAGGTTTCAGACGCAACTACCATATCTGGCTCTGTCGGATTTTACTCATGGCTAAGCCCCTGTGTCCAGGAAGCCTTCCCTGATTGCTGCCCTTCCCCAGACCAGCTTCTCAGTTAAGTAAGAGGCCCCCTTCCTCGCTTCTGTCTCACATCAATCACCATGCTCCCTTTCCGGATTCTGCTTCCGTTACTCGCCTTTGGTGTTTGAGGGGAGGCTGGGGAAGGACCGAGTCTCTCTGTCATCAGCAGGATTCCGGGTAGGTGTCATGTTGCTAAGCAACAAGGCTGGATGGTGTGTCTTAAATGTAAGCTGTGAAGGGCCACACTGCAGGGAGGCTTATGCAGCCCCTGCGAGAGAACACAGGCTCTTTTCCTCCCCCTCCAAGATTCTCACAGCTCTGGTCTGACTGGATTCCTGCCTTGGCCCCCTCCACTGCACAGCTTCTCCACCTACGTGGCCCCGCCTGGTCCTCACCCCTTTGTCCAGGCCCCCAGGACGCTGATCTCTGACAGGCATCCTGTGTCCTGCTGGAGGCAGAGAGCAATGGGCGTTCTCCCTGGGATGCCACCTCCAATTACAAGGAACCAAAGAAGCACTTTTTCCATAGCTCCATTCCTAAATCCCAGGGGCGGTCTCCACTGAAGAATGAAAGCGTCAGAGATTTCCCTTCATAAATACATCCCCTAATCAGCAGGCTGTCCGGGCCCCCAACAGCACCACATACACGTTGTTGGCTTATTTGCAGTGCTGGGGACCAAACCCAGGCTCGTATACCATCAATTCATGTGCTTACCTCCAGGTACCTCCCCATCTATACAAGTACTTTGAGTAATTTTGGGTTTTTGTGTTGTGTTTTTTTTTTTTTTTTTTGGGTGGAGGACGATTTGTAGGGGAATGGACATGGCATATTGGAGTTGAACCAGAATCTAAGTCAAACCTATATTTTGTTTTGTTTGGGAGTCACACCTGTCAGTGCTCAGGGTTTACTCCTGGTTCTGTGCTCCGGGATCACTTCTGGTGAAGCTCAGGGGACCATCTGGGGTGCTGGGGATGGAACTCAAGTCAGCCGCATGTGAGGCAAGCTCCCTACCCACTATACTGGCTCTACATCCCTTAAACATGTTTTCTTTACAATCTGTGCGCAAAGAGACACCCAGCCCAGGAGGTGTGTCTGGGAGGAAAGCGTGTGTGCTCCCCTCCCAGTCGATGGCACCTCCTCCCCAGAACTCACCCATGCTGGCAAGCCAGATCAGGGCAAGCCAGCTCCAGATCCATGTGGAATCTACTTCCTGTAACTTACAGGTCACCCAGCCAAGGGCTGTTTGTTACTGCAGTTGGAAAGGGGCCATCTCAAGAGGATAACCAAGTGGTCGCATTACTGCCCTGGGTTCAACCCGTTCCTGCTTCCTTGGAAGTATCTCCTTCCTCCAAACATGAAACTATCAGAATGGATGGCAGACCCCAGAGTTGAGCCTGCAGGGAGGAGTCCTTCAAGAGGGCATGTGTATTGTGGGGTGCAGGCATTTATGTGACCCCGACTACAGCAGGAACCTCCAAGGTATGTCATTGGCTGCTCTCCCGGAGACAACACATGCCTTGCCACCTTGAAGGGATTTGCCTTTAATACAGGGCTCCCAGCCCATTGGGGTTTGGATGCCACATCCCTCCAGGTTCCTCAACCTCACTAGAGGGGTATAGAGGGGGAGGAAGTAGCCATTTAGCCTTCAGACCAATGGGGAGAAGACAGAGAGAAAGACAGCCAGGAAGACACATACAAGCCACAGAAGAGTTGGGCAAGGAGGATCCCGCCTTCCCATCCCCAGGCCTGGTCTCTGCACTAAGCAGATGAAGAACAGGAGGGTCACCCAGATGGTGATGGGGATTCCTGCCAGCTGGAAGGCTTGCCCTGCTGGTTTCCATCTCGCCTGGCCTTTGAGTGTCTGATCAGTGCCAGGCAAGTTCAGACCAGTGGACCTATGCCCCCTTTGCTGCTTGCAGAGAAAATGAGGCCAGAAAGAGGAAGTGACTATTCCAAGTCACTCAGGGGCTGGGACCAGGCAGGCCGCATGGAAGTGCTGCCTGGTGCAGGGAGCAGGACCTTGCAGGCACCCCCAAGTGAGAGAACAGCTCTCCCTCCTCCAATAAAGAAGCCATTCTTCTGCTTGAGGAGAGACAGCACAGTGGACATGTGGCAGTGACTGTCAGCCTTCCTAGCTGGAATCCCTCCCTTCTGAGAGCTGAGCTAGCATCCAGCCACCCGGTGGGAAAGAAGACATGGTGCATGGTGGTACCAGTGCCACTGAGGCCACAGTGCCTGGCCCCTGGAAGACCCAAATAGTGTTTGCTGCACAAGGAAAGCTCTGATTTCACCTGAGTCTGTGTTCTACTGGAGACCCCAAAGGCCAGGGGTGAGCAAATCCTTTGTGTGTGGAGCGGGGGAGTCTCAGACTCTGAGTCTCCTTGCTATACAGGCCCCTGCCAGGGAATAGGGCCTAAGAGGAGCAAGGAAGAGGAGGATGAGAGCTGGGAGGAAGAGCAAGGCAGAACAAAGGCGTGGAGAGAAAGCGGGCACCAACTCCACCCCCAGGGTGGGCAGATTTGGGTTCTAGTGCCCTTGTCTCACTGCTGATTGACCAGAACCCTTGCAGGATATCGTTGGATCCTGAAGAGCTTCCCATTGCCTGGAGTCACTTGGAACCTCTCTGTCTGCCCACACTTGGGAACAGGATTTGTACTTGAGGTGGCTGAAATAGATTCAGAGTTGAAAACAAGGTATGTGGTTATTTGAGAAAAGAGAATGATTTTGTCATTGAGTGTAACCTAGCCAACAAGCAGCCTTCACACCCAGAAGGTTATCACTGGACCAAGAGGGTCCTATGCTAACCCCAAGCCTAGGCCCACTTCCTTGTTGAGGTGCTTGGCTGTTGTTACCAGAATCTGGACTCCCTGCCCAGAAGCCTTACACACCCACGTTGATAAAGTCCTCAATGCAGAAAACACTGGAAGGCCGGCAACAGCAGCAATGGGGCCAACACAATATATAAAGCCTTTACTTGGCAGATGTAATCCTGCAGGCAGCCAGGAAAATTCCAGTCTCCCTGGTACAGAGAGTCATGGGGCAGGAACTGGGCTTTCCCCGAATGGAGCAGAGAACTGCAAACTCAGACCAGGACTGACTCCCTGGCCATCACAGAGCCAGGTCTCCACCTGCAACTTTATTGCTGACCAGTGGCGCAATAAAGTGGAATTTGCCTCTCCCTTTCTCTAACTCTTCAGATAGATGAGAATCAGCACAGACCAACTCTGGCTTCTTGAGACCCGGAGCTCTCTTGGGCCTGATGTGAGGTGGGGGTGTAGGTAAGAGACCCAGGCAGGTCAGTAGGTTACCCTGAAAAGGTCTCAGCTGTCCCCCACCCTCAGCCCCGGCTTGTCTGTAGACCCAACTTCCAAGTCTTGGGAGGAAGATTCCAGATGTACTGCTGTCCTCATCCCATATACCATGGGGTCAGGGCAAGGATTTCCAAGGTCAGTCGGGAGGTTATGTGAATGCCTTCTGGGCTGAGCTCTGTTCTAGAATACAAGGGAAGACTATAGGCTGGAGAGTAAGTAGGTGCCTGGGCCAGGTCAAGGGAGGTGGAAGGGAACAGCTCCTCCTGCACCTCTCACCTCTCAGGAGACTGGGATGAGAGAGATTTTACTGCTCCCAAAGGAGCTGGAGCCATCGTACAGCGAAAAGGGTACTTGCTTTGCACACGGCCAACCTGGGTTCGGTTCCCAACATCCCATATGGTCCCTTAAGCACTGCCAGGACTGATTCCTGAGTGCAAAGCCAGGCGTAACCACTGAACATCCTTGGGTATACCCCAACCCCTCCTTTTATGCCCCCCTCACCCCCCCCAAAAAAAAAACCAAGGGAGCTGGGAGTGGACAGGGACCCAGCCCTTCCAGAAAGAACCTTCTGGGTGGGAAGCAGTCTATCTGTCGAGCAAGACTGGATTGCATTCATGATGAAATCACTTTTAAGTAACCACATAAATTGTTTTTAGTTCAGAATCTGCCTCAACCACCTAAATTGCAAATTCAGTTCCCGAGTGTGGGCAGAGAGACTCGGAATCAACTCCAGTGGCTGAAGGGAAGGCAATGTTACTCTCAGCGGGACCCAGGCAAGCAATCCTGCAAGAGTTCTTTCTGGTCAACCAGAAGGGAGATGGGAGTTCCAGGATGCAAGCTACCCCCATCCCTGTGTTCAATGTTGTAGGACAAATGATTCTTTGACATAGAACAGAAAAAGTAAAACAAAACACCATCTTTGCTAGTGATATCTTTTGACCCCAACGACCCATATGATCTGTTCTGTGTTTGACATAATTACAGACAGAGGTGGATTACCCACTTCAAGGCCACACTCATCCAGCTCAAAGATCTGTGCTATGTCTGTCCCTCTCTCTGACTCATTTCACTTAACATGGTATTCTCCATGTCCATACATGTATAAGTAAATTTCATTATTTCATTTTTCCTAATGGTTGCATAATATTCCATTGTGTAGATGTACCATAGTTTCTTTATCCACTCATCTGTTCTTAGGCACTTGGTTATTTCTGGATTCAGACAGGCATAGAATGATCGCAATCACATGCAGAATATTTTAAAAAAAATAGTATGAGAATAATACCCAAAGACAGTAGAAATAAGAGCCAGGAAGACCAGTCCATGGTAGGAAGCTTGCCACACATTAGGACCGAGGAAGGACCTCTACAACAATGATAGCTGGAAATAATCACTCTGAACAAGAACTGAGTGCTGAAAGAAGGTAAAGTGTTGTATACGACCACCTTTCATTAATAGTATTGCAAATCACAGTGCCAAAATAGGAGAGGGGGAATGGAAGATATCTGCAGAGAGGCAAGCTGGGGGTGTATTTGAGAGGGAAACTGGGGGACAATGGTGGCAGAAACGTACAGTGGTGAAGGGATAAGTGTTGGAACATTGCATGACTGAAACCCAATCATGAACAACTTTTTAACTATGTATTTCAAGGTGATTAATTTTTTTAAATGATAAGAAAAATAAAACCCAGGCTGGTTTTTTTTTTCTTTCTGGGTCACATCCAGCAATGCTCAGGGGTTACTCCTGGCTCTGCACTCAGGAATTACTCTTGGTGGTGCATGGGGGACCATATGGGATGCCGGGGATTGTACCCAGGCCACATGCAAGGCAAATGCCCTACCCATTGTGCTATCGCTCCGGTCCCCAGGCTGATTCTTTTTGGAGTTGTTAGAGACAGTGATGAGGGCTGGGGACTGGTAAAAGGGGTGACCTTCAACTCCCTGGGCCTTTCGCAGGAGGGCTGAGGGGCCTTGTTTGCTCTCGTCCCTCCCAAGCAGGGAGAGAGTTGTAGGGAGTGAAGAGATAGGAAGTGAGGAGGCCACGCCTGTGTGCCCATGACACGTACCTTTCCATGCCCAAGAGCACGGCAGCACCTATGGTCTCCCTCAGTGACTGTTTACGTTGCAGGAGTGTATGAACCAAGCCCCCACAGCTCCAAGTGCTCAGCCACCTTCCCAAGTCCCTTCCAACCCATCTTCTTCTTGTTTCCTATTGTTTCTGAGAAAATTCCGATCATTTCACTCTCCAAATTTAAAAACATTTTTTCAGCTCTAATAAGAGAGCACAAACCTTGCATGCATGAGGCCCTAGATTCAATCCAATCCCTGGCACCAAAAAAAAATGGGGAGGGGGTAGGAAGGGAGCTCACACCCACCGATGCTCAGAGGTTATTCCTGGCTCTGCACTCAGGGATCATACCTGGTGGGGCTCCGAGACCATACAGGATGCCAGGGATTGAACCCTGCTCGACTACAGGCAAGGTAAGTACCCTACCTGCAGTACTATAGCTCCAGTTCCTAAAAGTAATTTATTAATAGCTCTGCACTAGAAGACTAAATGCTAATGTAGCTCCTTCCCTCCAAACGCCTGCAACTATGTTCCCTAAATTTCTCCCCATGCTATAACTACCTAACGGGATGTGAACTACTCGGATTTGCCAGGACCCCAGCACCTAGAGACTGTCTGGGGAAAAAATGCCCTTTGCTGTATCTCTGCAGTAATCCCATAAGTTTTAGGCCTAAATGCCAGGTGTCACCTTCAGAGTGGCCTTTCTCTGAGCTCACACCTCACAATGTTTACACCCGAGAGCATCCAGGAGATTCGGCCTCTTGGGAGCAGGGGAGCGGAGTGCAGGATGAGTCTCTCCTCTCACTCAACATGGAAGTCCCAAGAGCAAAGACACCATGTTGGGGTCAGCAGGGTCCAGCTTCTGGCAAATAGCAGGTGCACAATGAAAATCAGGTGAGGAATGAATTGAGGTGATGGGGTGGGTCTGGCGCTATGATCTTGTGAGTGTGAATGCTTGTGAAAGGTCCCTGGGAAAGTGATTCATAAAGGGGTGGCCTGCAGTGGAGGTACACTGGACAATAGCAGCAGAGAGCAGGGACGGATGGGGGAGCCTCAGAGAGCAGGCTGGACTGCTTGACCATAAAGGGAGCAGCCAAGACTGTGGCCAGTGACAGGTGACAGGGAGCTCAGGGTGGTCCGAGCAGAGGGTTGTGGATGGTGCACTGAGTAGTATGTGGGTGAGAGGCAGGGGAGTTCGGAGAAAGGGGGCTTGGAGAGGAGATTTGGCTGGAAGGATCCTGGTTAACTGTCTGGTCTCGGAATCGCCTGCAATAGGGCAGCAAAGGACATGAGGGACAGGGTCTTAATCTGAAAGAGAATGTTTGTCTTTCTCTTGTGTGTGTGTACATGTGTGTGAGTGTGCATGTGTGTGTGCGTGTGTTTTACATGTGTGTGTGCATGTGTGGTGTGTGTACTTGTGTGCATGTGTGCATGTGTGTGTGTGTGTGTGAGTGTGTGTGTGTTTTCTTTTCTTTGCCCAGCTTTCACATCATCATATAGACAAATTCAGGGCATTGAGCTGGGGTGTTCCCTTACAGCGAGAACCGGGACCCCCCCACCAGTCTACAGAAAGCATTCACAAGCAGCTGGGACCCCCCCAGGTCTACAGCAATCCTTCACAAGCAGCCACAAGCAGACAGGTGTGGCTGAGACTTCCCTCACCCCATGTGCTGGCTTCTTCTGAAGGCTGCCGCTGCGGGACACAGTTATTTTACTGTCTAGTTGGTGGCCCTACCAATAGCAATCAAATTAAGATGAAAACTCCTCTGCTAAATGACTTTTCTGCTGGTCAACGCACTCATGTGCAGCCTTATTTAATGGAACATGCAGACCTGTGCTGTGGATGGAGTACTGTTGTGTCCCAGGCAGTGGGAGTTCAGGGGCAAGTGGCACAGACATGGTCTCTGGTCCCATGGACTTAAGAGTTGGGGTAATGGGGTGCAACTAATGGCAGAAATAGCACAGGCGGATGATGACAATGGTGAGACATACGGGAAAGGAGGCCAAGAGCGGGCACGGTGACAATAACTTTGTGGGGAGATGAGGGGCTCCCTGAAGGATGTTTACCTGAGATCAGAAGAGCCTGGGCATCCTGGAGGAGGTGTGGGAAGAAGGAGAGCACTTTGGGGCCCCTGAGAGAAAACCAAGGGAAATCTGATGCTGGAGGAACAGAGCTGGTGGGTGACTCTTGGGAGTCATAAGAGGACACAGTGGGGGGGAGTGAAGCAGGGAGAAAGGGAGGCAGGGCCTTGGGGGGGCATTGCATTCCCTCCAAGAGAGCACGAGTCAGAGGTGTGAGCCTCACGAGGAAGAGACTGCAGGAAGCTGTGCAGGCGGAGATGGCAGCAGGGGTGCATCTGGGAATAGAGCACACAGGTGAAGGACAGGGTCCCCCTGACCACCTGGACCCCCTGCCCAGGGGGAGCAGCCACACACAGCCTCTCTGTCTTGTGCAGTGCCTTGGCCTGGGCAGGGCAGATCTCTGGGAGAAGAGAACTGCAGTGTGCCGGAAGCCTCAGTTTCCTTGCCTGTTAACCTCATTCATGGTGAAGAAACCTGCTGGGGAAATCGGTTCATTAAACCTGTGGGCCCGTCTGGATACCCTCCCAATTTATGGCATGGGGTTCTGTGAGTATGGAAGGCATGAAAAGTGTCACGTAAAAGACAGCTGAGGGGCTGGAGTGATAGCACAGTGGGTAGGGCACTTGCCTTGCACGTGGCCGACCTGGGTTCAATTCCCACCATCCCAGATGGTCCCCTAAGCACCACTGGAAGTAATTCCTAAGTTCAGAGCCAGGAATAAGCCCTGTACATCGCCAGGTGTGACCCAAAAAAGGAAAAATAAATAAAAGACAGTTGAAACCTCTTAGCCTGCAGGGACCCATCCTCCCAGAAGGAGGAACACTCAGACCCCACGAACCGTACCTGTGAATTTTATCTCCCTGAACTTCACGAAGGGGGAATTCCTAGAAACACTCCACCTACACCTTCCACTCGGGGAAACTGAGGTGCACATTCATCAAGGAGCCAGTCCAGGTGTGCCCATCTGGGAAGGGGCAGAGCAAACTCGGAACAAGCCCAGCTGCCTCCAGTTCCCAGGCCCTGCCTGAGCAGGCCTGAGAGCGGGAAGCACCCAGCACGGGGCTGCCGAAGGCGATGCTGGCGCTGACCTTAGGGCTCCCTGGGCAAGCACCTCAGGGAGGGGCCGCGTTCCCCACTGCCCTTCTTTCTCCCTCTCCTTTTGAGGCACAGGCAGCGGTGAAATTAATGGGCTTGAGGAAACCCCAAGAAAGCTACTGGCTCCCACTGCTGGTGTCTGAGGGCTAAACATAGCACCTCACGTTCCCAGACCACTGAGGCAGAGTGCCCTGCAGATCCCCTGGCCCCTCCCACCCCTAGTCGCCACTACATAGCTGGCCCTGCCCACTTAGAAATCGCTGGTGCTTGGCCAGACTCTAAGGCCACTTCGGATGGATCATAGGGTCTCCCTTCTCCATCTCCACAGCTTTAAGGGCACCTCAGAGAGCATCCTCAGGCCACACCACTGCCTGGGGAGCATCCTCCCCGCCCCCCCTCACATCTCCCAAGACCATCCCTACCCCACTGGCCTCTCCAGGAGGCTCCCCGCTGCTAATCCTTCTTAACAGCTACTCCCAATACCTGCCCTGAGAATGGCCCCTAGGGAGTAGAGAGAAGGGAGGGAAGGGGGGGAAGGGGCAAGGGTGAGCAGCCAACCAGAGGCAAGTGGTGAAGAAACAGCTCTGGAATTGGGGGGCAAGGTCAGTTTCTATTGCTTTTCTCTAGGCTCTGTTCTCTCAACCTCTTTGTCGAGCACCCACATGCCCACGGCCCACCCCCTGCCCAGCCCCCACCTAGGACTTCCCCCCTGCATATCTTGCTTTTTCCATTTCCCAAGGAACTCTCAGTTTAACCCTCACCATAGGACAAATCCTGGGTTGTGGTTAGGAAAGACCAAGCAGTGCCCTATCTTTCTGGGGAATGGTTCCCGGCACCTGCTGCAAGACAGCGCAGAGGTCACCTCCTGAGTGACCAAGGAGAAGGAAGAGAGGGCAGGTGTGAAGGAGAATGAATCCCGCCCAGCCAGCTGCACAGCGCAGCTGGACACCCTGGGCTACATGAGCCTTTAATCTCTTCCAATCCGACTCCTTCCTTCCCTTGCTTTCCGCCCCCATCACAGCAACTCTCCAGCCCTCCACCTCCCCAGGTGTTATTTACGCAGGGAGGCAGTTGTCAAGGCAACCGGAGGTGGACATGCTTTTACACCACCAACTTCTCCTCTCCCCTCCTCTCCCCTCCCCCAAGAAAAATAGTCCAGAGCAAGATCCCCTCTCTGGAAGAGAAGTAGGAACCCACAACATCTGTGTCCCAACTCTGGGAAGGGGTGACTGTGAATTAGGGGAGGGCCAAGGAGGCCTTCACCTGCCCCTGGCATTAAAATGAGAGGGGAGTTGTCTTTAATCAAATATAAGCCAGTAGCAATGAAGGCAACAAACGAAGGACAGGGATTTAACACATTTCTGAAAGGTGCCCTATTTAAAAGTCTTGGCGCAGAAGGCCCAGAGAGATTGGGGGCATGGGAGAGAGTTGGGGGAGGGAGGGAGATCCTGCCTTGGGGGGAGGTACACCTAGTTTATGGGTTTCTGGAGGGATCCCATGTGGAGGAGGATGTGGAGGATGGGGAAGAGGGCAGGCAGGAGGGACCCTGAACTCTGGGTTCACCTATAGGCTCCGCCACCTGCTCCCCACAGCTGTCTCTCCTCTCTGGCTTCCCATTTTCCTCCTCCAATCAAATAAAGATGCTAACCACAATGCTCGCTTTCTGGTCAGGGAGATATTGAGGATTTGCAAATAAATAAACAAATAAATAACATCACATTTACTAGGAAGGCAGGCAGGTTTGTTCTATCCTCTTCAAATCACTCCTGTCTCTCCCATATTCTTTCCCCTTAAAAATCAACAAAAATGAGCCGCAAAAACAAAATTCAAAACAAAAAGCAAACTATATTACTGAGAGATGAGGAATGAACTAACCAAAGAAACACTTGAATGCTTGAGGTCAAATCCACCTCCTATCAATCTCCCGATCGCCAGGGAAATGGGAAGGAAGCTCTTCACTGGGCAGCTCTTTCTGTTTCAAGGGACAGAGTTCCCCGAAGGCCCTGAAAGTCTTGCTGAAAATGACACCCTATGCCAGTAGCCAGATCAATCAGCTCTGGAGAGCCCACGTTTCTTGCCCATGTCTCAGTGCTGGGACTCACATCCTATCTCCTCAGACCTCAACATCTGACCCTGGGATTCTCAAAACTCAGCCACCTCTCTTCCCAAGAACCCCTTGGGGAGCTTTGGAAATCCCAGTGCTTCAAGAAAAGATTATTAGTCACAGGCTGGGAGAAAATATTTGCAAAAGAAGTATTCGACAAGGGACAGTTGTCTAAGACCTACAAAGGACTCTTAAAACTCAACTGGACCACAAACAACCCAATTAAAAGAAGATCCAACAGTCTTAACAGAATGTCTCACCAAGAAGTCATAGAGAGGGAAAGAAAGGACATGTAAAGATGCTCCACTTCACAGGTCAACAGGACAGTTAACATTCAGAAAACCTCCATTCCCAAATTGGGAAACACTGATAACTCCAATGTTAGGGAGAATGTAGAGCCCTAGAAATACCCATTCATTGACAGGGGGATGCAAAATGGTACTGCTGCTGCTTCCTTCGAAAGAGTTTGACAGCATTATTACCACAACAACACAGTCACCCTGCTCCTTGGAACGTATCTACCCAAAGAAGTGAAAAACAGCCATAGAAAGTTGTGTACAGGGATGTTTATAGCAGCTTACTCACAGCTGCCCAGACTTGGAAGCAACTGAGATGTTCTTCAGTGATGAAGTGGATGAGCAAACTGGGGGTCCAGTGAGACAAAACTATACTGTTCAGTGCTAAAAAAAATAAGTGAACTATCAAGTCAGAAAAGACATAGAAGGACCACTAATGCACATTACTAAGTTAAAGAAGCCATTCTTAAAAGTCTACATACTGGGACTGGAAAGAGAGTACAGAGATAAGGTACTTACCTCACACATGGCCAACCATAGTTTGATCCCTGAGTACCACCCTGAGCGCAGAGCTAGGAATAAGCTCTGAACATTACTGGGTGTAGCCCAAACACCATCCACCCCTCCCGCAATGTCCATCTACTGAAGGATTCTAGCCTACAAAAGGCAAAACTGAGCAAACAGTAATAAGACCACTGGTTGCCTAGGACAAAGGGAGTCCTTCTTCTAGAAATGAATAGGTAGCCACGGAGAACTTCCAGGGCAGTAAACTACTCTATGCTTCTTTTGCAAGGGATGTTTGTCGTACATTTGTACAAGCTCAGAGAATGCATATCAAGAGTGAACCATAAAGTATGGACTCGGGGTGCACATGATGCATCTATATATGTGCCACTATTGTAACAAGAGGTGCCATTCTCACCCTGTAGACATTGTGTTTATGGGGAGGCAGGGCATGTTAGAGAAACTTCTAATCCCTCCTCTCAATTTGTTGTGAACCTAAAACTGCTCACAGGAAGGAAGAAAGGAAGAAAGAAACTCTTAATGAACAAGATGCCCAAGTTGTATCCTGACTATTAAATCAAGGCCACAGGAAGAGATGAAAGAACTACTTTCCTGCTATTCACTCAGCAAGGTCATCTATATTATTTTTGGTAAAAGAAACCAGAACTGAAGCCAGAACTGAGTGACATTAAAAATCTAAGATCTAATCCTCAGCCACATCCAAAACTGTGGGATCATAGAGAAGAAAACATGGATGGCATGGTGTGTACAGACCACAGCTCCCAAGTCAACAGGGCCATTAAAAGGCAGATAGCCCCAATCATCCATGTAGGCTCACTGTGAAGCATTCTTTTAGCCTTCACTGTGAAGGCTCAACATCTATCCCCCGACTGGGTGTTCATCACAGAGGGACCATTTGGGTTTGGAACTCTATGTTGAGCCCATTTATCATTCCATGCCAGGTTGAGCCCATGCCCAGCATCATCTGACTCTTGGGGAAAGGTCAATAAACAAAGGGATCCAGGTCAATAAACAAAGGGAATAAATAAAAGAAGAACATCCATTCTATCTCGCTAGGAAAGCATTAGAAATTCTACTTCTGATGAAGTCAGGGGTTCTCACACTTGGCTACACTTCTATCAGAAGGCAAGTGCACACCTGAAAACAACTTCCTGGAGTTTATCTTCACCAAATATGCTGGTACAGTTGTCCCAGAGAGGGAAGAAAGACAAGACTTCATATACCAGCAAAGTATAGTTTTTTTTAATCAAGTTTGGAGTCTACTTTGCAATTTAATTTAGAATGATCAATTGAGGAATTGCCCAAAACCTAATGCCTACAATTCTCCTAGGAGGAATTCTTTAGCTCTGGTGCGTGGGTTAGCCTTTGCAGCCAAGTAAATTTCCTCTCCCCAAATATACGATAATGTGTTTCAGCTGACAACCAAACAGCAGCCAAACAGTGGGAAAAATAATTAGCAAAGTCCTAAGTTAGGACACAGCTTACATAAGGCACTCATAATGTTATCATTGACTCATTTTCATTAGAATCCTCTGCCTTTTACTAAAATCAGTAAAGGCCATTAGCACTTAATAGTTGGAGATCCACAATTTTGTGTTCACATGTGAGAATGTGATTTATGTGAAATGTCAGGTCTGGCTGGCTCCCAGAGGTGCAGCAGAGCCTCTCTTTAAAAACCTAATTCTTCCATGAATCCAAACACAAACACATGACACCTCAAACTACAACACTGATAAACCAGGAGTAGCACACCATATTGGGTGGGATGTAATGAGGAAGGCATTCCATCTTGATTAGCAAAGTATCAACACAGAAGGCTTAACTTATAACAACAATTTATTAATCTCTTATGTAAGGGCTTAATAGCTCCCTGGTGAGATACAATAATCTTCACTAACTTTCTTCTATGGAAACATATTTTGATCATTCTTTTAGCCAATTATAACAAGCAGTATAAAATAAATTGCTGAGGGCCTGCTATGGGGGCAGGCTTAAGGGATAGTTGGGGAAATTGGAGATAATTATGGTGGTAAACGCAATGGTAGTAGGATTGGGATTGGCATATTGAATGTAACAAATCATCATGAACAACTTTGTACACCTCAGGGGTTTATATAAAGTGCAAGGGGGGAAATAAAATTTAAAAAGCACACAAACACAGGCAAACTTCCTCTTTGGAAGACAATGGCCTATGTTCTTTAATTTTCTCCACTTTTAGTTTTAATGCTAACCATTTAGTTGCAAAGATAATCAATGGGAATGCTAAACTTGATTCTTATGTAATATTCATTTCTTGATGTTGTTTAATCAGATATTATCGAGAACATCCTGATTCCCAGAGATGAGTGATGGCAAATGTGTAACAGCTTTTCTACTTTTTTTCACAATTCACTGAAAAATTCAAGTTGTTTTTAAGTTTTTTTAAAAAAAAGATGGCAGAATAAATTTTGATGTGAGCTAAAAATAAAGTGAACATATTGAAGGCTTCAATATGTTAAAAATGTGATAAACAACACATTTGGGTTGTTATTTTTTGTCATAATCCCTATAAGAAATTTAAGATATATTTTTAAAAGAAGTTCAAATCAAGGCCAGAGCAATAGTACAATGGGTAGGGTGCTTGCCTTGCACACATCAACCCGGTTTGATCCCTGGCATCCCATATGGTCCCCCTTGTACTGCCAAGAGTAATTCTTGAGTACTGAGACATGAGCAAACCCTGAGCACTACCGGGTGTGGTACAAAAAAAAAAAAACAAAAAAAGTTCAAATCAAACATCTAAGAGACACCAAGACACCTTTTTGAAACACAAGTTTAAAAATCTAGATAAAAAATCTTTTTTAACAGAGAAAGAAACTGGTGCTTGTCTAAACCCTCAAAGGAAATCAGTGATGGGGTAAGGTTAGACACAACTTCTAACAATACGTCCAGGGCACGTTTTTGTTTCACATTTCTGAGAAGGGGCACTTTGTGGAGTATATATATTTTTTAAAATTTTGTTACTGAATCACTGTGAGACAGATTTTCACAAAGCTGTTCATAATCAGGTTTCAGTCATAGAGTATTCCAACACCCATCCCTCTACCAGTGTGTAATTCCCAGCACCAATACCCCTAGTTTCCCTCCCATCACTTTACCCCACTCCCCAGTCCCCAGCCTGCCTCTATGGCAGGCTGGCTTCTCTCTTCTCCCCCTCCTTTTGGGCACTGTGGTTTGCAGTACAAATACTGAAAGGTTATCCAGTATATCCCTTTTAACACTCAGATCTTGTCCAGCGTGATCATTTCCAGCTATTATTTTCATCCAGGTCCCTTCTCTGTCTTACCTACACTCCCCCCGCCCCTCCCCCCCCACACACACACACTTCTGGTTGATTCCAATCATTGACCAGTCCTCTTAGACCTTCTT
>JAOXYA010280520.1:0-19128 GCA_028565675.1 Sorex palustris | reverse complement strand
GCCATGCCTCCAATTATACAGCTGAGCCGGAGGTGGTTTGTGGGTGTGTCTCCCACATACCTAACTTTTGGCCGTTTCTTGGTAAACTTTGCCCCAAGATTTCGGGGTCTGGCCAAAGGCACAGCAGCAATTTTGGGGTATCTGAAAGTCTGACGGTGCCATCTGGCTGCTACACTCACCTCACAGGTACAGATTGACCTGCTGGCAGCACCATACCCCCTTTGACCAAAGTTTGAGCTTGATTTTTTTTCCCCTTTCTGGTGAACCTCAGATTGTGTTCATTCCTTCCCTATCTTTCTCTGAGTCAAATCTCCATTAAAACCTAAAAATATCCTGGGACCAGGATGAAAGTTCATTGTAGAGCGCTTCCTTATCAAGGCAGGTGTGAGAGGCCCACGATTTGATTCCAGAGATACTTGGATTACCCTAAGGATACATCACTGTCGGGGGCTAGGGGCTTGGCCCTGCACCTAGCAGAGTTCGGGACCATATGGGGTACCAAGATTGACCCAGGTTGGCCATGTTAGGTAAGTGCTTTAAGCCCTGCGCTCTCTCCAGCCTACAGGAGCCATCCTGAAAACGTCAGCAGTAGCATGTTAGACACCTTCAAGGGGATGCTGAACAGGACCAGAGTAAGCCCTGCCATGGGTACCCTGCTGAGCAGAAGTCCATTCCCTCTCAGCCAGTTGGGTTGATTATTAGGAGCCTCACAAAGAGAAAAAACAAAGATGCCTTAGGAGTAGGCAGTTCATCCCCAAGATGGTTTTTGTTGATGTAGGAGTGTCACAATTACTCGCTTGATCTTTCTTACATTCTTAAACTTACTAAGGAAACTTTGCTCTCAGAGTCAAATAGATGGCTCAAAGGACTCCATGCATTCTTTAGATGCCAGAGGCCCAGGTTTGAGCCCCAGCACTACCTGGTGTGATTCCCCAAGTAAAAGCTAATATGGGGAGCCAGAGTGATAGTACAGTGGGGAGGGCATTTGCCTTGCATGCAGCCAACCCGGGTTCAATCCCTGGCATCCCATGTGGTCCCCTGAGCATCGCCAGAAGTAATTCCTAAGTGCAGAGTCAGGACTAACCCTGAGCATCGCCAGGTGTGACCCCTAAACAAAGCAAACTAATCCAGGACTAGAGAGATAGTACAGTGGGTAGAACACATGCCTTATACATGGCTGACATAGTTCTACTACCAGCACTAAATACATCTCCTTGAACTCCACCAGGAGGGATTTCTGAGCACAGAGCCAGACGTAAGCTCTGAGCATCATCATTGAGTGTATCCCCCAAAATGACCAGATTGTGGAGCAGGGGTGAAGGTGCCTGCTTGCACATGGCCATCACCAGTTGCACCCCTTGAGTACCTCTAGGAGGGGCCCCAGAGCACAGAGCCAGGAGTAAGCACCATGGATGTGACCCAACCTTCCTTCCCCTCCCCAAATGAGTAGGAATAATTCTGTCTCTGGGTGACCTACACATCCAGGTTCTGCATTGTTTCTCTTTCATCTAGAGAATTTATGAAATCTGCCCCTTGTGCAAGAGTCTGATATATAACCCTGAATTATAGATCTGTGATCTAAAACATAACTGATGAGGCCAAGGGGAAACTGTCCAGGAAAGGAAGCTGCTTGAGAATTGTGATAAGTTAATTTTTGGTTAAATTTGGGGCCACACCTGCTATTGCTCAGGGCTTCCTTCTGGCCCCTCCACCTAGGGGTCACTTGTGGTGGGGCCGAGGATTGAGCCTGGGTTGGCCACAGACGAAGCAAGTGCCTATTTGAATATTTATTTCTGGCCTAGAAATAAACATTCTTAAAGTTGCTCAGAGGTTCACCTTGTTCCTGCAGGTGTGTGTGTGTGTGTGTGTGTGTGTGTGTGTGTGTGTGTGCGGGGGTTGGGGGGCAGGAAGGAAGACCACTGGCCCCACCTCTACCCCGGTCTCCCAAGTGAGACACACGCAGTGACAGTGGGAGAGGGAGGTGCTGCCGAAGCCTATGCAGCAACTGCCTCAGCTGTGTCAGGTCTGTGACCCTGAATAAACCAGCCTCATGTCACACTGGAACAACCACCGTAGGTCTGGGGCCCAACTCATCGTGGAAGTGCAGCAGAAAGAGAACTCAGATGCCCCTGGCAGGCTGTAGGCTATGCCCTGTCTGCTTCTCATTTCCTTTTCTTGCCAGCTGCCTCATGCCACAAGGCTGGGCCGCTCACAGCACGCTCTGCCCACCTCAGCTCCTCTTGCCTTTTCACGCATCTCTCTGGGCTCCTGCCAGCCCTGGGTCCCTGGGTCCAAAGAAATGAGCAGAACAGGCTGTCCCACTTGACTTTCCTCAAGGGGCGGGGGTTGAAGGGGAGGCCTCTGACAAGGGTGCTGAGCATGTCCCAGGCTTATCCTCTGGGCGTTGCTCCTGGTAGTGCTCTGGGATCGAGTCTGACCCCCCGGCTCCCCCTGTCTTCCACTTTGAGTCATTTAATGCCAACAAGACTCAGGTTCCCAAATCTGCGGCACGAGCTGAGGATCTCAGCTCCCAGGTATTGCCTTCCTGGAGGGCCCTTGGGCATGTCAGACTCAGTTTCCAAAGCTGCTCTTAAGAGCACAGACTGGGGTGAAATGTGTCACCATTCCACCTGGTCTCTGTGTCCTCTTGGTCCTGACACTGGGTCCTTCTGACCCAGTTTCCCTAACTGTAATTTAGGAATAGAAAGGAAATACATAATCCAGCACTCCCAGTGCCTTGCAAAGACAGTGTCTGTTGTCAACCTCAGAGCTGCTATATGTTTATTAGTGTAAGAAACAACCACATGCTATAAATTCAGCAGTTTTGTTGATGTGTTCTTAGGCAACTTTTTTTTTAATTTTTTTAATTGAATCACCATGAGATACAGTTACAAGCTTTCATGTTTGAGTTATAATCACACAATGATCAAACACCCCTTGCTCTACCAGTGCACATTCCCCACCACCAATCTCCCCAGTGCACCCTCCCCCTGCCCATGGCAGGCAGTTTCCCCCATACTGTCTCTCTACTTTTGAGCATTATGTTTGCAATACAGATACTGAGAGGCTATCACATTTGTTCCTTTATCTACTTTCAGTACACATCTCCCCTCCTGACTGATCCCTCCAACCATCATTTTCTTAGTGATCTCTTCTCTATTCCAGCTGTCTCCGGCAACTTTTGTCTTGAGAGAACAAACTTTGGTTGATTCTTGATAATAAGATAGTACCAGAAAGATGCTGGTTTACCATACTCTCTAAGCTGTCCAAGAACAATGAGGAGAACAGATGTTCAAGAGATGGTAACAGAACCAGCAGAAACTAATTAGTAGGAGTTTTCATCAGCTGGTGTCATTATGGTTTTCCTCTGTGAAAAGGTGACGTTTGTGAAGTCATCCTTCAAATGGGCCTCGTCAGCCATTACAGAAGAAGGCAGTAGCCATCAATCTGGACTGGCCAGAGACCTTTTAAACATGGCCAGAGAGGACCCGGAGAGACTGCCCAAGGTTAAGACACTTGCCTCATGTCAGCCAACACTGTTTGATCCCCAGCACTGTGTAAGGTCTCCTGAGCACCACCAAGGGTCGCTCCTGGATACAGGGCTGGGATTGACCCCTGATCACTGGAGGGCGTGGCCCAACCGCCTATAAACAAATATGCCACTGGACCGAGCCAAAGGCAGTCAGAGAAGAAGAGGGACGAGGCACTGGGCCACACCCAGCAGTGCTCAGGGGGCTGCTCCCATCTCTGTGCTCAGGCGCGACCCCTGGTTTTGCTCATGGAATCATGCAGTAAAATTAGAACCAAGAGGGGCTGAAGTGATAGCACAGCGGGTAAGGCACTTGCTTTGTACACGGCCGACCCAGGTTCGATTCCCAGCACCCCATATGGTCCCCCCAAGTACCGCCAGGAGTAATTCCTGAGTGCAAAGCCAGGAGTAACCCCTGAGCATCGCCGAGTGTGACCCAAAAAGAAAAAAAAAATTAGAACCAGGTATGACCCTGTGCAGGGCAGGTGCACTCTCTTCAGCCCTGAAAGCAGTTTTAAGAACTGTCGAGCAGGGTCTGGAGCAATAGTACAGCAGGGAGGGCATTTCCCCTGCACATGGCAGACCTGGGTTTAATCCACAACATCCCATATGGTCTCCCGAGCACCACCAGGAGTAATTCCCGAGTGCAGAGCCAGGAGGAACCCCCGTGCATTGTCAGGTGTGACCCAAAAAGCCAAAAAAGAAAAAAGAACTATTGAGCAATTACGAAGTCATTAACCACACAGAAGTGAAGATGATAAAGATTTTGTTAGAGAATAGACTTAACATGTAGCCCAGCTAGTCTCCGTGTACTAGGGACATGACTCAGTCGTAAAGTGTGAGGCCCTGGGTTTGATCCTTAGCATCAGAAAAAAATTTATTGACTCGGGGGAGGAGAGGGGAGTTGATTGATAAAACAATGGGTAGGGTGCTTGCCTTGCACGCAGGTTCAATCTCCAGGACCCCATCCTGGTCCCCTCAGCCTGTAAGGAGTGATCCCTGAGCTCAGCTGAGAGTCAGCCTTAAGCACTTCTTACCCAACACAGCAACAAGAAAAAATTGTTGTCTCTGACATTAAAAGGGGCCTTAATTTTGTATCATTTTTTGTGTGTCATAGTGGTCTGTGGTTTTGTAAGAGAATCCTAGTTCTTAGGAGACACATCTCTTATCTTTTTGGGTTTTTTTGTTTTGATGCCACACCCAGTGATACTCAGAAGTTACTCTTGATTCTGCACTCAGGAATCACTCTTGTCAATTCTCAGGGGACTATATGGGATGCTGGAGATCAAACTTGGGCTGGTCACATGCGCAGCAAGCACCTTATGGACTGTACTCTCTGACCCCAGGAGATACATCTTGATATTGTTGAATAGTTAGCGTGAAGTACCTATTCCTTATTAAGTTGTGTTTGTAGGTATCTGAAGAGTGCCAAAATGATAACCAGAAAATCTAGGAGAATATTTACAATATTTTTCAACAATATGATTAATTTTTTTCTTAAAATATTGGGCAGGGAGGCCAGAGCTATAGTACAGTGGTTAGGTCTCTTTCCTTGTATGGCCTACTTGGGTTCAATCCCCAGCATCCCATATGGTCCCCCAAGCCCACCAAGAGTGACTCCTGAGCACCAGCTGTGGTTCCCCAAAGGGTAAGCGGGCCAGAGAGAGAGAGCATATAGGTAAGGCACTTGCCTTATGAACAGTCAACCCGGGTTTGATTCCCAGCACCACATCTGGTTCCTTAAGCACAATCAGAGGAATCCCTGAACACAGCTGGGTGTGTACCCCCAAAAAACAAATTTTGGGAAAGCGTTATATTATAAAGAACAGATGACAGGTGAAGCGGAAGTGGAAGCAGCAGTGTTTTCACAGAGATTAGACACAGTAGCCAACGGGAGCATGAGGTCAAGAGAGGATTTTCTACAGATTTTTTTCAAGAGGGTATGTGTGTCTGCTGATAGGAATGTTCCTGGGAAGGGGGAATGTGTTGTAAGAAAGGGGTGAGAGGCTGAGGACAAAGTACTGGGGAGACAGGCAGAGGGCCCAGAGCAGAGGGAGCAGGCTGTGGCCTGAGGGGTCACTGCCTCGAGGAACTGAGGGTGTCGAAGAATGACTTTCACTGGCCCCGATGCGAATCTAAAGCTCTTCTCAGAAGGGCTAAGGGGAGGCTGGGAGGTGCAGGCATATTGGGGTGCCCGACCAGACTGGAGAAGTCTTGGATGTTTTGTGTTTAAGATCTCTGGGAAGATTGTTCATGGACAGGGGGCTGGAGCAATAGCACAGCGGGTAGGGTGTTTGCCTTGCAAGCGGCTGACCCGGGTTCAATTCCCAGCATCCCATATGGTCCCCCGAGCAACGGCAGGGGTAACTCCTAAGTGCAGAGCCAGGAGTAAACCCTGTGTATTGTTGGGTGTGACCCAAAGAGCATAATAATAATAATAATAATAATAATAATAATTTTGTTTATGGACACAGGGAAGGGCACAGAGGCGTGGGTCCATACCCCTCGGTACTCAAAACCCAACGTACTCAGTCTCTGTGACCCTGAAGAGCACTGTAGGGGTTAAGAATTAAGTATAGGGCAGAAGGGAAACTAGGACAGTAGTGTGGGACATGTACACTGGTCTGGGACGGGTATTGGACACTGTATGACTGGAATCCAATTGTGAACAACTTTGTAATCATGTATCTCACTGTGGGTCAATAAAAAATGGCAGGGGGAGAAGCGATAGGGCTAGAGAGAGAGTATGGGTAGGATGCTTGCTTTGTATGCTGCCAATATGGGTTTAATTCTCACCACCCCATATAGTGTTCTGAGCCTGCCAGGAATGATCCCTGAGCACCACCAGGTGTGGCTCCAAAACAAAGAATTTTAAGGATAGCTGCACAGCGCCGGAAACAGTGATGAAACGGTTGACCCCAGTTCTGTTCCCCAGCACCACTGGTCTCCTGTGCTCCCCCAGAATGACCCCCCAGCACAGTGCCAGAGTGGTCCTGAGCACTGCCAGGTGTGCTCCCCCAACCTCTCCAAACTCCCCCAAAAGAATTAAAGATAGTTTCCAAAAAGTAAAACTTTATTGTTTTTGTTTTAGCTTTTCGAGTCACACCCAGCGATGCTCAGGGGTTACTCCTGGCTCTGCACTCAGGAATTACTCCTGGCAGTGCTCAGGGAACCAAATGGGATGCTGGGGATCAAACCCGGGTCTGCCACGTCCAAACCCACTTAGGGACCCCCTTGAAGTGAGGAGGCCCTGACCAGCCCCTCTGGGCCTTGGGCGTGAGCCTGCTCTCCTGGCCCTCGCTGGATGTGGCATCACACAGCAGGAGGCAAAACAGCACATGAATGTGATTAGCACGGCAAGCCTCCGGGGGAAGAAGTGGGATCCTGAACCTGGTAGACAGCAGCTTGTCCAGGAGGCGGCTCCCAGGGTCCCGTCCCTGCCAGAGGCTATTGCCCTGCTCTGCGCAGAGGGAGTCGGGGCTCTGCCCAGGTCCTCGAAGGCCCTTATCTTCGCCGCCCCACTTCATAGACAGGAAACGAAGAGCACTGTCAACACTGGGCTACTAGTGCCATGGCGGGCTGAGGCCACGGTGACTCACTGCTGGCTCCCCGGTAGCTGGTGACTGGCAGGGTTCCAGGGGCTGAGATGGAACGCCTGAGCCCCGGGGCCACCCACTGCCAGCCTGTTCTGCGCTCCAGGCCCTGTGCTGAGCGCTGGGTGCAGATGGTCTCACTTAGTCTCGATGACAACCCTTGGCAGTGGGATTATTAACCTCAAGAGGAAACCGAGGGCAAAGAGATTAAATAACTTGCCAAAGGTCACCCAGCTGACTCCAGATTCCAGCTCAGATTTGTTTGAGCAGAAGCTGCTGCTGCTACCGCCTCTCCAGCCTGCCACTATCTCCCAGGGGATGGTGGTGTGGACTCAGGGGTTCTTGCAGCTACATTAATTGAAAGCAAGTACTTCTGGGCAGAGCGCAGGTGTCTGTGACCAGAGGGCCAGCTCCTGATCAGAGAAACAAGCTCCTGTCAGCGGGGGGTTGGGGAGTGGGGAGGCGGGGGTGGTCTTTCATGTTGAAGATTTTCCCCGTAGTTCACAGTTGTACAGTGAAAAGGCATCAGAGAATTGCGGGCCTCTTCTGCCAGCTGTTTATACGGCGATGTCAGGACTCGGGCGTTACCACCCTGCCTCTCCTCTGCCTCATCCTGCGCGGTGAAGCAATAAGGTGACATGACTGCCCACCATCAGGTCTCTGCTGGGCTGACTCTCAGCCCAGGTGCCATGTCATGTCTGCACTGCAGTCTAGATGGGCAGGGAACAGGCCGAAGAGATAGCTCAGGGGTTAAGGCAACTGCCTTGCATGTGGCTGACCCTGGTTCGATCCCTGGTGCCCCTTGTGGTTCCCTGAATAAGGATAACTAAGAATAACTTCTGAGGGGCTGGAGCAATAGTACAGTGGCGAGTGCCTTGCACGCGGGTGACCCGGGTTCGATTCCCTGCATCCCATATGGTTCCTCAAGCACCGCCAGGAGTAATTCCTGAGTGCAGAGCCAGGTGTAACCCCTGTGCATCGCCGGGTGTGACCCAAAAAGAAAAAAAAATGCTGGCTCCTGAGCTAGGAGTCAGCATTGAGTACTGCTGTGGCCTTAATACCACAAAACAAAGAGTAGAGAAAGTTGGGTGCTCAGGGAGCCTGTGGGATTGGGATGGGGAGGGAGCTCTACGGCTGAGCCGAGCCATGCCCACCAGTCGGTCTGTCTGGGAAGGAGAGGTGGGCAGGGGTGGTCTCCAGCAGGCAGAGCCAAGGAATGCCTAGTAGGATTGTGGGGCCTCTTGGAAGGGGCCACTCCTGGACCATGGGTGGCCGGTAAATTCCAGAGGAGGATGTAGACCATGGGGTGCTACCCAAGATGGGGTGGGGTTCCAGCGTTCCTTTGCATCAGGACCAAACCTGATTGGAGGAGAAGCACTATCAGGTCTTGGGGGCAGGCTTCTCCGGGTTGATTCCCCCCCCCCTCCACGGGACGTAGGAGCAGGGGCAGTGGCATTCCCTGAGCCAACCCCCTTTCCACCTCTGCTTTATCTCTTTAGGAAGCAGCCCAGAGGCCAAGGTCTAATCTGCATGGGGGGATGGTCGCCTTTCCTGCTTCTGGTTCTGTTTCTGGGCCGCCAGGGGGCAAAGTTCCATTTCCACTTTCCTGTGGCAGGGCCTGGCCGAGGCTGCCCTGAGCTGCAGAGAAACCCGCCAAGGTGCAGAGCCTTGACCCCGCCTTGAGCTCAGTCAGCTGATGAGCAGTGGCTCATGCTGTTGCCAGGGACGAGGATGGGGCAGTGATGACACACAGAACAAATGCTGTGTGTGCTCCTGGGAGCTGTTTCAGGTGTAGCACTCTCCACTGTCCTGTAGCACTGTCCTCCTGTGCACTGTCCTCCCATCGTTCATCAATTTGCTCGAGCGAGCACCAATAACGTCTCCATTGCAAGACTTGTTACTGGTTTTTTTGTTGTTGGTTTTTTTTTTCCTTTTTTTTTTTTGGTCGCACCCGGCCATGCACAGGGGTAACTTCTGGCTCTGTACTCAGGAATCACTCCTGGTGGTGCTGGGGGACCATATGAGATGCTGAGAATCGAACCCGAACCTGGGTTGGCCGCATACAAGACAAACACCCCGCCCGCTGTGCTATCGCTCCAGCCCGTTTGAGGTGTAAGGATGGAAAAGGGGTGGATTGACTTCGGCCACTCTCAACCGCGCAGCCGCCGGCCACCTCACCTGGGAAGTTGCTCGAAATGCAAATGAAGGCTGCACGCTAGAAACTGAATCCGGAAACTGGGCAGGGGTGGCGAGAGCAACTTGCGAACCGACCCTCCAGTCTGCTCCTTGGAGACTCCTGCAGGGGGAGGCAAACTCCCTCGCCCCCACAGTCCCTTTTTGAGAATCAGCTTACCACGACAGTCAATAGCCAGCCTTGTCTGCGCCAGCTGAGCGCGTACAGACCAGGGGACTTGCGGTCCGAGCTCAGCTTTGCTCTCTGGCCCCCGCGGGGGGAGGGGGGGGTCCCCATTGGCCCCCTGCTGTGATACTGGATCCGTGCATATTTCAGGCAGCTCTGTGCTGGCTCTTAAATGCAGTTCGAGAACTTCCTGAGAGCTGCTCCCAACGCTGGGCTGTGGGGATTGCCCCTGGCGGTCCTCAGGAGACCTTGTGATGTTGAGAGGTTTGAACCAGGGTCATTGGGCTGCAGGGCAAAGTGACTTAGCCCCTGCACCATCTCTCCAGCGCTCGATTGGGTGCTTGGAACTTAGCTAAGGCTGGCTTTATGTTTTCTTTCCAAGGATTTGCATGTGAAATTTTATTTTGTTTTTTTAGTTTAGGGGTCACACCCATGCTACTTGGTGACTTCCCCTGCTCCGTGTTCAGGGGCTGGTTCCAGTGATGCCAGGGGACCGTGTGGTGCCAGTAGAACTTGGGTCACCTGCAGGCAAAGCCACCAGTCACTGCTCTTCTGTCCTTTGGGCTCTTGCTGTATCTGAATTTTCAAAGTCAAATGTGTATGAGGACTCACAGTTCCAGGTGACCCTGGGTCCTCACTGCCTAGTGGATGAGGAACTACATTTGATACTTTGTCTTAGATTTTTTTTTCTTTTCCTGTGTTTTACTCTTTGGGTCACACCTCAGGGGTTACTCCTGGCTCTGCACTCAGGAATTTCTCCTGGCAGTGCCCAGGGGACAATGTGGAATCGCTGCTGTACTATGGCTCTGGCTTCTATTTTGTTTTATTTTGGAGCCACACCTGGCAGTGCTCAGGGACCACTCCTGGCACGTTCGGGGAACTATGTGGGATGCAGGGGTTCGAACCCAGGTCAGCTGTGTGCTTGCAAGCCCCTGCCCACTGTCCTGTCCCCCTGGCCCTGTCACTCCAACTAGAGAGATGACCATCTGTTTCCATTTTCCAGATGGGAAAGCAGAGCCTGGGAAGATGAAGACACCAGCCCACGTTCACAAACCTCCCCGGGGCAGAGAGAGGGCTGGCCCTGAAGCAGCCCTACTCACACACTCACTGCATCGGTTTCACTGTGGAGATGGAGACTTGCCCCGTGGGCCAGGGGCACTGCACAGGAGGCTGTTAACAGGGACTTGGTGAGGGAAGGGCCGGAGGAGCAGCACCGCCACAGGGCAGGGGCCCAGCTCTCACCTGTCTGAGCTGAGGTGGCAGCAGCGCACAGGCTGGGTGTCCCGTGCCTCACCTGTGGGGCTCTGAGCAAAGTCCCCCGGAAGGAGGACTCACTGGAGGAGGAGGAGGTGATTCTGGGAGGAGAAAGTGTCTTGGACGGTTCCTGCCCTGCCACAGGGGTTGAGGAGAATAGGCTGCTCAGATGCCAAGGTTGCCTGTCACTCACTGTGACATCCTTGCAACATCCATGCTGGCGATGGGAAGGTGGGTCAAAGGTAAGCACTGCCCTCCTCCCGCCGAGGAGCCCTGGGGGTACCCGGGACTGCCACCCCGTTCCTGCTTATCTCCAAAGGCCCTGCTAGAAGAGCAGGACAAGAAACATTCTTTTCTTTGTTTTTGGGCCACACCCAGTAGTGCTCAGGGCTTACTCAGTGACTCCTGGTAGGGCTGGGAGGACCAGATGGGGTGCCAGGGATGGAGGCAAGCGCCCTCCCATTGTACTATTCCTCTGACTCCCTGGGACAAGGAACATTGTTTTAGGCCTGGGGAATATCACAGTGGGTGGGTCAACCCGGGTTCGATTCCCAGAATCCTATGTGGTCCCCTGAGCACCGTCAGGGGTAATTCCTGAGTGCAGAGCCAGGAGTAACCCCGTGCTTTGCTGGATGTGACCCAAAAAGCAAACAAACAAACAAAACCACATTTTGCGCGTTTCACACTCATCAGTGCTTAGGACTGACGCCTGGCTCTGCACTCAAGGATCACGCCTGGCAAGACTCAGGGGAACATAAATGGGTGTGGGAGATTGAATTCGGGTCTGCCACATGCAAGGCAAGTGCTTTGCCCATTATACCGATGCTCTGGCCCCAAGAAACTTTTTTACACAAACACAAGAGCTTAGTATGTCAGGCCATGGTAAAAGCCTCTCTTGTCTGGGTGGGGCCTTGCGGCTGGCAGGAGGGTCACAGATTTAAAAAGAGGCAAAACCTCTGAGGCAAGTGAGCACTGGGAGGAAACTGGTGAAAGAAATATTGCTTTCCTCAGGAGACATCAGGAATACTAGTTTTAAAAGCATCATGGGGGCTCGACAGACAGTTCCCTCAGGCTGAGCACTTGGCCTTGCATGTAGCTGACCTGGGCTGATCCCCTATGTCGTATATGCTCCCCCCCCCCAACTAGGAGTGATCCCTGAGCACAGAGCTAAGAGTAAGCTCTAAGCATAGCTGGGTGTGGCCCAAAAGCCAACAGGTTTTATTTTATTTTATTTTTTTAAAAAAGCATCACTGGTGGGCTGGAGCAATAGTACAGCTGGTAGGGCATTTGCCTTGCACACAACCAATCTGGGTTCAATCCCCAGCATCCCGTATGGTCCCCCAAGCACCGCCAGGAGCAATTCCTGAGTGCAAAGCCAGGAGTAACCCCTGAACCCTAAAAGAAAAAGGAAAAAAGCATCACTGGGGCTAGGGATGTGGCTCAGAGGTAGAGCACATGCCCGCGCTGTGGGCCAGGGGTCCGATTAGATAGCAGCTGATTTCCCTTGACCAGGTGACCCAGTCGTCAGCTCACATTCCTCCTCCAGAGCCTGAGGAGCAGGTCACGTGAGTGTGATGGCAGGACCTGACGGCAGGGTTGGGGAGGGCCCTGTAGCACTTGGCTTGGACTCAGGGGAAAGCAGGGACACCCTGGGCGGCCTCCCCTCTCTGCATGGGCAGGTTTGTCCTGTAGGGAGCTGCTGTTCTGGGGGCGCCAAGCAACAGGGTAGCCCCAGCCCACCGGGTGGTGTGGCCGCTGCTGGCTAGGAACGGGGCAGGATACAGCTGCCATCTCAGGCTGGCCACTACGCCACGGCCCTGGCCCCATAGAACCTTCTGGGAGGTAGTTCTTGGACCAAATGGAACCACACACTCAGAGTTGCTGCATCGAGTTGCTGTTTAGGCAGGAGGCCTATAGACCGGGCCATAAAGCCCCCACTTTCCCCTTGTTGGAGAGTCCTTTGAATTTCCATGATACTTCTGTTGTTTTCATTTCAAAAGATTTGATTGTGTTAACTGCCTTAATCCTCAGGGCATCCTCTGGGGCACTGGTGTCAGAGCTCAGTGGCACACAGAGAAGCTTCTCTGAAATCCGTCCCTCAGGCTTCACCAAGGGTCTCGCTTGGAAGACTCAACCAGGCGCTGGAGGAGCCCCACACCTCAGAGCACAGGCCAGGACAATTGGGCGGGCGCAGCCCAGAGGCATGTGACCGGGTCAGGCCTGTGGCTTCAGAGCAGAGGGGCTCTGACCTCTGGCATCTCGAGGGCCGCACACCAGCGCGGCCCAGTGTCCTCGGCTTCGCAGAGCAGACAACTCTCTCAGGCACGTAGGCACCAGCGTGAAAGTCACTGGGAGCTCTCCCTCTCTCTGGGCTTGCTCTGAAGACTTCTGGCTGGGCTTGCTTGGCCTTTGCAAGGAGCAAGTAGCTTCCTAGTGAGGAGTGGGCTGACCTCAGGACCTTGGCTCAGCAGGCTGGTATGATTTCAAACTGGGTGCACAACGCATGCATTTGGTGGCCGAGAACGGTTTCTCTAGCCATTCAACAGCAACAGACACATGAGGGAACGAAGGAAGAAGGGACCAGAGGAACAGGGTCCCAAGCTGGTTGGTAATCAGTTACTGTTTATTTTCTCCACTTCTCTCTTAACAGCGGGCTGGAGCGATAGCACAGGGCATTTGCCTTGCATGCAGCCGACCCAGGTTCGATTCTTGATTCCTCTGTCCCTCTCGGAGAGCCTGGCAATCTACCGAGAGTATCCTGCCTGCATGGTAGAGTCTGGCAAGCTCCCCGTGGTGTACTCAATATGCCAAAAACAGTAACACCAAGTCTCACAATGAGACGTTGCTGGTGCCTACTCGAGCAAATCCATGAACAATGGAAGGACAGTGCTACAGTGCTCTCTTACAGCATAACTCCAGGACAAAATCTCATCTGGGGGTTGAGCACTCTAGATTTCTAGGAGATCCGCTCAAGGGCGGGATTCCATCTAAAGGCGTATTGCTTTCTCCTTTCCTTAGCTAGTAATGCATTTAAACAAACATATTGAATACTAATATTTCTAGCCATTTCGTATGGACACAGTCACTGTCACTGCCACTGTCCTCCCATTGTTCATCGATTTGCTCGAGCGGGCCCAGTAACGTCTCCATTGTGAGACTTGTTGTTACTGTGTTTGGCATATCGAAATACGTCACGGGGAGCTTGCCAGGCTCTGCCGTGCGGGCGAGATACTCGGTAGCTTGCCGGGCTCTCTGAGAGGGGCGGAATAATTGAACTCAGGTTGGCCATATTGGTCGCTTGCAAGGCAAACGCCTTACCCGCTGTGCTATCGCTCCAGCCCTATGGACACAGTAAGAGACATATTAAGCTTAGGGGGCTGGCAAGATAGCACAGAGGGTAGGGCATTTGCCTTGCATGTGGATGATCCAGGTTCGATTCCCAGCCTCCCATGTGGTCCCCTGAGCACTGCCAGGAGTAATTCCTTAGTGCAGAGCCAGGAGTAACCCCTGAGCATCACCAGGTGTGACCCAAAAAACAAAGAAAAGAAAAAAAAAGAGATATATTAAGCTTAAAGTTTGGCTCTTCCTGGGGACATCTCACTATATAGTCCTCAGGCCAGGTTAGTCTTTCCTAACCCCAGCAGCGTCCTTATTTAGTTACTTCTTTTTAAGATGATGACAGAGTTTGTTCCATGACTGTACTCTTAACTTATTATACTTCCTGTGGCGCTTAGCTGGTCTCTTTTTGATGCCAGAGTGGCTTACAACTTGCCCTGATTCTATCCAAGTCTCTTGCCAGGACTTCCTTTTGGGGGTATTAGGAAATAAGGGCAATTGAGCCTTCAGTCAAGTAAATATGATGGATGCCCAGGAGTAAATGTTATTTGAAGTCAATAAACTTCCATGTTATAAAAGCATAGCATCAACTATCTTCCTGTATCTATACAAAAATTACATTGCTAAACTACGCAAAGGACATAGGACTATTAGTGTCTGGTGGAAGTGGGTGTGTCTCAGGAGCACTGTGATGGGAGTAACTAAATAATCCTAAACTCTCTATGGGAGGAGCAAGGACAGACCCATGTTATCCAACAGGCTGGGTTATGCATTGCATGTGCAGGAGGTCCCCAGCACTGCACGTCCCCCAAAGCACCATGGGAGAGAATGAAACCGGAAGTAGCACCTGAGCACTGTCAAGTTGCTCCCCCAAACCCAAATCTAAACAAAAAACCTGAGAGAAGGTTTCAGCTGCCATCGGCTGCAACCAGACAAAACCCTCTGGGAAGGGAACCAGGAGTACAAAGCACTTGCCTTGCATGAGTAATACCCTGGTTTTGATCTCTGGCATTGCAAAAAGAGAGAAAGAGAAATTCAGTGGGGGTGAGGGTGAAGGGGAGAGGGGGGCTAGGGGAATAGGTTAGTGCCCAGCCAGGGGCGAGCATCAAAGCTGAAAGTGTGCAGCTTTGACAGGCACGAAGTTCGCCCCAACCCCCACACAACAACAACAGTAATGAGGGAAGGAGAAAGCCAGCACTGGAGCCGAGATAAAATAACAGAAAGAGCAGTTGGGCTGACAGTGGGCGGGATCCTATTGAAGGGCCAGTTACCAGCTCCGCCTGTTTGGATGTCAGAGGAAAAAAAGACTTTTATCTGGAACAAGCAACTGGGTGAAGATACAGCGTTGCGACTGGTCCGACCAATATCTCCCAGGGGTGAGTGGAAGTGACGACAGGGGAGTGGGGTAGAAGTCAGAATTCAGGGTGCCTGATAGAGCTGTGGTGGCACCAAATGGACTCTGCACAGACACAGTCACACACACAGACACAGACACAGAGCCCCCTCAGGGCTCCAGGGCACCTATCTGTCCCGGGGCTGCTGGGAGGGGGGCGGGGAGGGAACCCAGTCTCAGTTCTTCCTCTCTCCCTTCCTCTGCAAGGCGGAACTCCTCAGTCCGGAGCACCCCTTCTTTCAGCACCCCACAGACATTAGGCAAGTGCTTCCCCGGCCTTGCCCTGCTGGTGCTGCAGTGACAGGGCCCACACAGGGCTGGGAATGATGGCCTGATGGCCGTGCCCCTGGCAGTGTCACTCCTTCAGGTGTGGCACTCACACACAGGCATGCTGGTTGTAGGGTCTGCCCAGGGGCACAGTCCTGGTTCGCTGTTTCCTTGTCTCTCAGTCGTGGTGCGTGCGGGGAACACCCCTGGCCATGACCAAGAATGGCAGCACCAGGAGCACTGAGAGCTGAGCTGGGCCACGCTGGGTGGCCTCAGGGGTTGTGCGCTTGATGTCATGGTGCAGGATCCTCTCCCAGGGCTGCTTTGCTTTCAGATACAGGGCACCAAAAGCACATTGTTTCAGGGCTGGAGCCATAGTAGAGTGTGGGGAGGGTGCTTGTGTTGACTGTGACTAACCTGGGTTAGATCCCCAGCCATCCCCTGTGCTCCACCTGAGTACCACCAGCAGTCATTCCTGAGCGCAGAGCCAGGAGTAGCCCCTGAGCATCACCAGGTGTGACCCAAAAAGCCAAAAAAAGAAAAAAACCCTCATTATTTCAGGGCTGCAACAGAGTATTGAATTGAACTGGTCACAATTAGTCTGACATCTGTCACCATATATAATTACTTTTCGGGGCCAAAGCAATAGTACAGAGGGTAGGGCACTTCCTTGCATACCATAGAACAGACCCAGGTTTGATGCCCAGCATCCCATGTGGTCCCCCCAAACACCGCCAGGAGTGATTCCTGAATGGAGAGCCAGGAGTAACCCCTGGCATCGCTAGGTGTGCCCCCACCCCCCAAAAAAGACCCACAAAAGCCTTTATAATCTTAATTACTTTTTTTGTCATAAGAACAATGAAGTGGGGTGTCGGGCCACCAGATGGTAGGGCTCAGGGGTTGGGCTATTCCTGGCTCTACCCAGGTGTGACCCTCAGCAGTGCCTGGGGGACCACATGCAGTACCTGGGATGGAATTGGGGTCAGCCACAAGTCAGGCACATGCTTTCTATACTCTCTCTCCAGCCCTGCAAATAAAACTTCTAAGATTCTGGGCTAGAATAATAGTGCAACAGGTAGGGCGCCCGCCTTGCATGAAGATGACCTAGGTTGGATCCCTAACAGCCCATCTGGTCCCCACCAGGCTTCTCCAGGAGTGATCCCTGAGTGCAGAGCCAGGAGTAAGCCCTGAGCATCACCAGGTGTGCCCCCCGCCCAAGAAAACCCAAAATATTTGCTGTTAGCAAATTTTAAAAATACATGATACAGTATTTTGTTTTTATTTTGGGGCCATACCTGGCTGTGCTCTGGGCTCTCTGCTCAGGGATCATTGTAGACTCGGAACCTACAGGAGGGTTTGCCAGAAATCCAGCCTGGCTCTGCCACAGGCAAGGCAAGGCCTCTACCGGCTGTACTACCCCTCCAGCCCCAATTGTGTGTATGTGTGTGTGGAGGGGGAAACCCTGGAGATGCTCACGGGTTTCTCCTGGCTCCACACTCAAGATTTACTCTTTTTTTTTAACCATTTATTTTTGCTTTTTTGGTTTATACTGGCTTTGCTCCTGGCAATGCGCGGGGGACCATATGGAATGCTGGGAATCGAACTCGGGTCAGCCGCATGCAAGGCAAATGCCCTACCCGCTGTACTATTGTTCCAGCCCCTTCAAGATTTACTCTTGGCAGTGCTTAGGGGACCATGCGGGATGCTGGGAATCTAACCCAGATCGGCCACGTGCCAGGCAAACTCAAAACCTCCTGCACTATTGCTCCGGCCCTCCAGCCCTAATTTTTACAATGAGCAGCTACACTGATACTATGTTCCTGTGATATCTTTTATAAAATTACTGTTTTGTTAAAAATTCTTTTCAGGCAGTAAGCACAGAGTTAAGATCTTGAAACACTAGAGTCTCTCTCTCTCTCTCTCTCTCTCTCTCTCTCTCTCTCTCTCTCTTTCCTTTTTGGGTCACACCCAGCGATTGTCAGGGATTACTCATGGCTCTTCACTCAGGAATTACTGCTGGTGGTACTTGGGGAACCATATGGGATGCTGGGGATTGAACCTGGGTCGACCGCATGCAAGGCAAATGCCCTACCCGCTGTACTATGGCTCCGGCCCCAACATGAGTCTATTGAACCTTCTCCCACCATCTCCTGGTGGAATTGTAGGCTTTCTCTCTGTGTGCTCTGTCCCGGGAGGTACAGATATTGCAGCTGCTCCTCTGAACCAGCCTCGAGCCTCTGTACCCCGGCAATCCTGCCCCTGAGCACTCTCACCGTGACCCAGACAGGACTGACGCCCTGGTTTCAGTCAGACACCTGCTCGGGTGGCCCTGCCATCCCTTGCTCCCTGACACAGTGTCTGCTGTGCTGAGTTCAGTGTCCTGGTCTCCAGTGTGTTTTTGTCCATCTTGGCACAGAAGAGCATACAGGAGTAAGGTGTGAGTCCAAGGCCTGTGTTCCCAAACTGCCTTCTCCACTGCTTTCTTGGAACCCTTGCATCATTGTCCCTCCAGAGAGGCCAGAGGCTCTCACCCTCCAAAGAAGGTGGCTGTCTGCCAGTCACAGTCATTATCGTGACACCCAGAGCCAGGACATACTCCAGGCGGTGGAATGTGCAGCAGTGCCTGCTGGGAGTCTGGAGGATTGTGTTCTGGGTGGAAGGAAGTTAGTGCAAAGGCCCTGGGGTTGGAAGTGGGCCTACTCCTACCTGTGGCTGGAGTAGATGAGGAGAGGGAGTGGCTGAAAGGAGAACCCAAAGTTCTGCAGTGAAACAGTGGCACTGACATTGGATAAAGGGAACTGGGGAAAGAGGGCAGAGATACAACACTTGCCTTGCCCATGACTGGCCCAAATTCAAGCCCTGGCACCCCAGGTGGTCCCCCAAGCACCACCAGGATAGATGTGGGTTTTTTTTTTGTTTTTTGGGTCACACCTGGTAATGCACAGGGGTTACTCCTGGCTCTGCACTCAGGAATTACTCCTGGCGGTTCTCAGGGGACCATAAGGGATGCTGGGAATCGAACTCAGTTTGGCCATGTGCAAGGCAAACACCCTACCCACTGTGCTATCACCCAGGATTGATCCTTGAGCGCAGAGCCAGTCACAAGCCCTGAGCACCACCAGGTAAAGCCCTGAAACTGAACATAAATAAGTCAAAGTGCTCGTGGCCTCAGGGGCCATCTCGCCGCTGGGAGCCAAGACTGAGGGTCCCAGGGTCCCCCCAGACCTGATTCAGGACCTGCGGTTCAGTGAGTGCCCAATTACTTGAGAAGCCTTAGCTCAGAGCAGAGGTCGATAACCTTTGGGGAAAGATAGGAAATATTTTTTTTTTTTTTTTGCTTTTTGGGTCACACCTGGCGATGCTCAGGGGTTACTCCTGGCTCGTGCACTCAGGAATT
>JAOXYA010280323.1:0-18610 GCA_028565675.1 Sorex palustris | reverse complement strand
CGCAAAGGAGGAAGGGGCACAGAGACTGTGCCCAGGTACCCACACCTTCTTCAGAGAGAGCACAGGTGCCCCAGTTAGGGGTGAGCCCTACCCGCCTCCTCCTCCTCCCGCGCCCCTGGCGGCCCCGCACAACCTTGCGAGGAAGAGCTCGTTGGGTTCCCAGGCAGCTGGGTCCTTCCTGCGAGGGGTGTGTCCTGTCCCCCACCCGGCGCAGACCCAGGGCTGGCGGAGTGAGGGTTCCGCCGAGCTGAGACGGATGGGCGCTGAGCCCCACACTGCAGAGCTGGGACGGGTCATGCCTTCCACTCAATTTGAACAATGAAGGACTTTCATTCTTATTTATGGGTTTCATGAATCCGTTTCACTTGCTGCCTTTCATGCCCTAGTTCCACGCTATTGTGCTGGGATTTCCCCCTGCCAGACAATTAAACCAAAAACTCGTGAAAAAAAAGTATTTCCTTCAATTCCTTCCTTATAAAACTTCAGAATCCAGATGAGAAACAGTCCTCTCCGCTGACCACCCCATCACTGACCCCGCCCCATCACTGACCCTGCCCCATCACTGACCACACCCCATCACTGACCCCACCCCATCACTGACCCCACCCCGTCACTGACCCCACCCCATCACTGACCCCTCCCCATCTCCGCTGGGGCAGGGTGGGGGCACACTGCCTTTAGGACCCCGCCCTGAAGCCGGCTCTGAGCAGCGCTGGGCTGGTCCCGGGCAGCCAACGCAATGTGCAGAGCTGTGAGCCGCCGGCCAGTGCCCCAGAGGCAGGAGTGCCCGCTCAGGGCAAGGCAGCACCAAGACCGAGCAGACCTGCACTGGGGTGGAGGGTGCCCAGTCCCCCCGGGGAGGCCGTAGCTCTAAATGTACAAACAACCCCGTAACTCAGCTGCCACACGTCAGGCATCTAAAATACAGGTGGGTCCCCAGAATCAGGGAGCGTCCGACAGGACCCTGGTCCCCAGCTGGGCGAGCTCAAGCTCTTGCCATGGGTTGCAGCACACAGGGCAACAGGGCAGCTGGCATATCGGTGCCAGCCCCCAACCTGCAGCTGCCTCCACCTGACCCCAGGCCCGGCCGAACACACTCAGCTCTTGAGCCTGGCGGCCCAGAGCAGACCCTCGACGCCCAGCACACGAGCCCTGCTGGGGCGGGCAGTTCTGTGGGTTCCTGGCCAGTGGGCAGGGCTGTGCTGCCCTGGCAGATGCCCCGAGTCCTTGCACAGGTCCAGTGACGGCCGTTCTGCCCCCACAGTCTCTCTCCTCGAAAAGCTACCACTTCTCTGCTTTTTGGTTTAGTCTTGATTTGGTTTGATTTGATTTGAGGGCCACAGTGGCAGTGCTCAGGGCTCACTCCTGGTCAAGGGCTCACTCGTGGCAGGCTGGGGGGGACCCTCGGGGAGCCCATTTCTGTTAGAAGCATCTTGTCACCGAAATGCTCATTCTAGAGACTGGGCCAATCCCACCCTTAGAAACCAACAGATGAGACCACTCCGCCCCACCCTCCAACCCGCCCTGTGACGAGTCTGACGCGTGACACTGCTGAAAGGTTGTCCCGGGTCCCGTGGGCATCAGAGAGGAGAAGCGTGCTGGCAAGCCCTGAGGGGCGGCCAGGGTGCCCAGGAAGCATCCAGCCAGGCTGAATTTATCCAGGACCTGACAGGCATCTGGACATTGGCAGGGAGATAACTCTTCCTCCTCTCAGGGGGCTCTCAGGAGACGCCCCCGAGAGCAACTGTGCCTGAGACCCAGGCAAATGCTCAGCTCTCTTTGTTCCATAAGATAACAGACCAGTCGCAGGGCTCTCTGAAGGTGATTGTTCACTCTGAGCGTTGTTATAAGTCACTATCAAAGCAGACAACACGTGTCCCTCACCCTTAGTGCCCACGGCCCAAAGCCCCCTCTCCAGCAGACGCGAAGCTTCTCCTCACTGACCCGGAAAGGGTTTCCGTTTCTCTCCGTGGTCTTTCAGCAACTTCCCAGCCCCAGCGAGCTTCTCCAAGCCCAATTTCCCACTAGAGAGATAAGATTCCCATAGCGCAGCCCAGCTGTGAGACGCACCTCCCCGAGGTGGGCTCCCTGTGACACAGACCAGGAACTACCACCACTTCCGAGACAAAAAAAAAACCTCACCAGCATGCGGCTGCTGTTTAGGGGCCAGATCCCACGCACCGCACCGCTGATTCCTCCCGCAAGAGGGGCCGAGCAGACGGACGCCTCTCGTCTCAGAGCCTAGCAGCGCCCCCAAATGACTGCAACCGCCCCCCGGGTGCTGCCGCCTCCCTGCTTCTGCAGCTGCCATACTAGATGGGCACTGCCAGAGCGCGTAGCTCCCATCCGTGATCACACACAAGCGCATACGCACACACGCGCGCACACGCACACCGCACACATGCACAGACACATGCATGTGCACACTCACATGCACACACGTGTACGTGCAGATGCACCAGTGCACACACATGCACACACGCACACACGCACACCGCACACGTGCACACATGCAGACACATGCATGTGCACACTCCCATGCACATGCGTGCACATGCAGATGCACCAGTGCGCACACATGCTCACAAGCACACACGCACACACATGCACACGCACATGCGCACACATGCACACCGCACACAGACACGCACATGCACACATGCAGGCACATGCATGTGCACACTCCCATGCACACGCGTGCACATGCAGAAGCACCAGTGCACACACATGCACGCACGCACAGGTGCACACACGTACATGCACATACCCACATCCTCTGGTCCCACGCCTACAGGCAGCCATTCATGAAGGACTGCGATCTTGTCTTCCCCTTCATTTCCTTGCCTAGAATCCCCCACCGAACACTTCCAAAACTGCTCCCAGAAAAGGCTCTCTGAGCACTGTGTGCCGAGAACCACGTCTGCTGTGCTGGAGATGAGCTGCGTGGCCCTGTCTCCTCTCTGCTGCTGTGTAGCTGTCATGCCCCTCCCACCCCCAGAAAGAACTACCGCTGGAGAAGCGATGGTGAATAGCTTCCTCACCCCTGAGACCCATGGGGTCTCTCCTCCAGAAGCCGGGACCATGGCAGGGAGGGGAGGGGGGACAGGGCACGGAGAGACGGGGAGGGGGAGTGGGGGGGAGCAGGGGAGAGGAGAGGAGGGGCAGTTCTTCTGGGGGGAAAAATTGTTTTGGAAAACCACCTGACTTGATCATGCCCACTCTAGGGATCACCCGTGTCCATCAGAGAAACCAAACCCTCTTGTGACTGTCCGGCAGCAGCCGGCATGTCCACTGACCAAACATGGAAACGAGAACTCGGGCCCCTCCTGGCCCCTCCAGAGGGCAGGAGCCGCAGAGAACACTGCAGCTCGGCACCCAGAGGCTATCACAGGGCGACTCAGACAAACAGTGCTCGTGAGCCTCGAAGCAAAGCTCTCAGAGTGGGGACAAACGGGAGTCGGCCGTGTGCAGAAAAGCCAGGCTTCGCACGGGCCAGCTGGAAGACCCCCCGGGAGGGGGAGGCGTGGCAGAGGGCGCCTCTGCTAAAGGACTGTCACCCAGGCGGACAGAGAGGACCCCATCCGACGGTCAGCACACAGCAGCAACACAGCCTGGCCGTGCCTTCACGCCACCTGCACGGGCGTGTTCCTGCAGCCGTGCCGCATCACAGCATCGGTCATGGCCAGCAGCAGCCAGGCCTGGACACCCACCCAGAGTCAGCGAGGAGGACAGTGCACCCACGGGGCCGCCCCAAAGCAAACCTCCACTCCGCAAACACAGCCCCACCTCAGCACTCACCCGGGCAAGCTGGAGCATGCGTTTCCACCCGTGTGCCTACACAGATGCTCGGCACCACGCATGACCACCAGATCTTGAAGTGGCCAGGAAGCCCTTTGGCCGATGAACAGGTCCCCGGGGCAGAATCCAGCGCTTCCGATGCGTGAATCCTGGAGCCAGGAAACGATGCAGAGGAAGCTTGCATGCATTTCCCGGAATGAGGGTGGCCCCGGGAAGCACTGGAATGAGAGCAGCCGAGGGGAGCACTGCTGTGGGAGCCCAGCAACAAGTCATTCAGGGGAAAGGTGCAAATGCAGAAAAGTGCCAGGGTGGGCACCCAGGGAAGCGGCGGGGGTTGTGGCTCTGGGGAGGGACGCTGAGGCCCAGGGACAGCCACAGGCCACTGCAGGCCCGACCAGACCTCACTGTGGAGCGTAAGAAATGCAGCGTGTGCGAGCAGGGGAGGGGCTGCCCCCCCCCAAGTCCCCAGTCACACAGAGCTGACTGAGCTGGCCTAGATGCTCTCACTTCCCTCCACAGTGCTCCTACGCACAGTGGGCAGATCAGGACCCGTGGGGCACGCACCTCAGAATCCTTCTCTCTGGGCCAAGCTGTCACCTCCTGCTGGGTTTCCCAGCTGTGCTTTCTGTCACTCCTCCCCGTCCCAGGGCCTTCAGCTCCTTCCGAAACAGTGAATGGGTTTGGGTGCCTGGTAAGCACACCCTTCTGGAAGGCTCCATCTCCTGCAAGGGTAGTATTCTCTTCCTGATCTGCATTTTTCCGTAGAATGACTCTGTGAGATGAGATTCCTTCCTGTTGTGCATTTTTATGTGAGATTTGCTTCCCTCCACCGGGAGTATGGAGGGAGTTAAATGTGTGAAAAGGGTCACGAAGCCCATCTCTGGGGTTTCTGTCGAAGTGTTTGGACAGAGAAAGAGAGGTGACATCCAGCCTTCTGCACTTTCCTGGTGGCTCTTCCCCCCCTCTAAGCGGGCTCCCCCCCTCAGACCCAGTGCGATCTTGATTTCATTACCAGCTGGTCAGTCCTGGAGTTCACAGGCGTGGCCCCTCTAATCCCCGGGTCCCGTGCACTTCGCTCTGGCCGGCTGACGGCATAGCCAAACCCCTTCGGCTGTCGCCCTGGAAGGCCCCAGAGGTTCCAGGGAGCCGCAGCGGGGGCCGGGGCTCCCCGCTCCCACATACCATGATCTGGCCGCTTGCAGTGGTGGGAGCACGATCCACGTGTGCCCTGGCTGTTTCCAGGGCTCCAGAAGCATCTTTCCAGCCACTATCTGCTTCCACCGAGGGTTCACTTCGTCCTCTTGGTGCCCCGTCCAGAGGGCCACAGGGAGGCTCAGCCTCGGTCTGTGAAGAGCCCTGTCCTCTGTGTGTGTGTGTGTGTGTCTGTCTGTCCTGCATGTGTCCTGTGTGTTGTGTGCAGTGTGATGTGGGGGAATGTCGTGTGTGTATCTGTATCACATGGGCATGCGTATGTGCAGTGGGGGTGGAATTACAGCATTTGTGTCAAGTATGTAGCGTGTGGACTATGGATTCGGCATGTATGTGGGGCATGTAAGATCACATGGAGCGTTCGGAGTCACACAGTGGAGGGTCTAGAGCGTCTGGATCAGTGACATGAAAAGTATGTTGCATGCATGTGGAGTGTGACACAGGGAGTGTAGGTGTCGTGTGTGTGGATCAGCATGTATTCGGAGTAGGGGCGATACGTGTGAGCGGCATGTGTGGAGCACAGTGAGCACCAAGCATAAGAAGTGATGCAGCGCGTGTGTGGGGGGATGGGAGTCCAGTTTGCTGAGGGGGCAGAAGCACCGGAGAGCCAGGACCAGTCCTGGCCCTCGGGGCTCAGCCACGCCCCTCCCGGAGGCAGCATACCCACGCCTCTAGAACCTCCTGCCTCCGTGGGCGGTGCCTGGTGTGGAGGGGCAGGAGGCTGTGGAGCTCCCGAGGGCGCTCAGCTCACCCCCCCGGAGCCGCCCCAAGCCTGCCCCAGACGTGCCCCAGAGCACCGGTTCCCGAGGAGTCAGTCTCTCCCGGCGGGCTGCAGCAGCAGGAGTGTGGGGTCTGAGTGCCCTCTGTGCTGGGGGCCTGGGCAGGACTGTCCCCTTGCTGCCCCTGCGTGGAGCTCCAGGCCACACACAGGGAGGGGCTGCAGGGGGAGGCTCCCCAGACCTCACCGGATCCCGCTCGCGGGTCCAGGGCAGTAGCTGAGCAGGTCCCAACATCCTTGCTCAGGCTCACTGGGGCCGGGGCCGGGGCCGGGGGTGGCGGGCGCCTCAGCGAGCCCAGATTCTCCAAGAATCCTGCCCGGGACAGGCACGGACAGGCGCCCAGCACCATGGGCTGCCAATGAGCAGACGCTGCCATAACTGGCATCTGGGCCTGGACTAGCAACGGGCTCGCAGTCTGGCGGGGGATTCTGACCCGGGCATGCACGGAGACAAAGGGAAGGAAGAAAGGCAGCAGGGAGGCGGGGGCCGGGGGTCTCTGGGTAATTTCCGACTGTGGGTTTAGCGCTCCCACAACAAAAGGCACTTTGCAAGCTGCGGGCCAAGCTGCAGTGGGCGGGGCCGGTGCCCCCCCCCCCACGAACAAGGTTGGCACCTGGGCAGCGAGGGTAGCTGGATCCCAAGGAGACAGCTGCCGCGGCCGCCTGCAGCCCAGCCGGGAGACCTCTCGCCTCCTGCTGACCAGCCCCCAGAGCCCACAGCCCAGGCCAGTGTGGTCTGGGTTGGGGACCGCAGGAAGGGCCAGGCCCAGACAAAGAGTGTGCATGGGGCGTCTCGGGTTCTGTTGGGGTCTGGTTAGGTGACGGTTAGGTCACAGAAGGGGTTGTAATTCTCGCCTGCTCGCGGCCTCGTAGCAGTGGGTGAGTGTGGGGCAGATCGGGGGAGGGGCAGGGCAGGAGCCACTCGCAGCAGAAAGGAGCCGCGTCCACCCTGGAGCCTCTGCACTCCCTGGCAGGAGCCCGGAGCTGCCCAACCTCAAGCTGGCGATACAAGCAGCCCGAGCCCAGCCTCAGAGAGAGCAGCGAGCGACTGTGTGTGTCCAGCAGCCCCCACAGAGTGAGAACTGGCGGATGACAGATCCACACATGCACATCCATGCACACATCCATGTGGGTATACGCTCACCCGTGGACATTCATATATATGCACACAACCAATGCATTATACTCACCCGTGCATTGCATTCATATACACACATGCATGGACATGCACACATCAATACACAAATGCACTCATCTGCATGTGTACACATGCTTGCACACATGTACACTCATGCATGTATGCACATGTACACTAAAACTCATGCACAGACACTTGTACATCCACACCCACATGTGCGCATCCCTACACATGCACAGCTAAATGCACACAAACTCCCATGTGCATGTGCACCCCATGTGTACACATTCCTACATGTGTACATGTACATGTATGTACACGTACATGTGTACACATGCAGCTGTAAGCACACCCATTATGTGCACACTCACATGTGTGCAAGCACATGTGCTCATTGTGCATGACTCTTGTGCTCATGTGTGTGCACATTTGTGTGCATGTGTGCGCATGCATGGCGGCACACAGACCCATAGTCTCATGTGTGCAGTCTCGTGCACACACACATTCCTCCACATCAATCCCATTCGCTTCAGTCCCTGCACTTCACTCCCACCACGTAGACCATCATGAAATGTTGGCTGAGGCCTGGGAATGGAGAGGACAGAGACCCCCCCCTTCCCCCCGGAGGAGACCTCACGTCCTACTGCCTCTGCACAACCAGGGGCCCCATGTGGCTGCATGTGTGTGACGCCCGGCTCTCACGGGAACAAAGGCCGCGTGGGTTGGGAGGAACGTGCTCCGTCTCCTCCACCCAGAGAGCAGCCTGACAGGCAGGGAGGCGGCTGCAGCTGAGTCCCAGGGCACCTCCTCACCAGGGCTGGTCTCAGCCCTCCCTGGATTCTACTTTTCCTGGGAGAGGGTTGCTGGGGTCATACCCAGCTCAGAGCTCAGCCTGGCTCTGCTCAGGAGTGGCCACACCTGCTGCCAGGGACTGAACCGGCGTCACAGCTGCAACCCTGGGCTGTCTCGGTACCCTCTGAGCCACATGCCTTCCCCTGCCCCTCCATCGTGGCCTGGCCCCGCCCAATGTGTCTCATGCCAAGTCCGTGGTGCAAGAACTCTGGCCAGCCCTGGCCCCGATGCCCTCACGGCTTCCTTCCCACTTAGCGTGCCACCCTGGCTGGACGGTGCGGCCCACTCCCAGAAAGAGACCAAACTGGGGTTCCAGAGGTCTGGTCGCAGACAGCATACAAGCAAAACTGAGCTCAGGGCATGTGGGCAGCACCTCGGAAGCATCTGGAAGGCAGTTCTCAGCCTCCAGCTCTGGGCCAGCCTATGCCCAGGAGGTGCCAACACTCACGCTGGGGCTCCCCCCTCAGCCCCCATTTCCTTCAGCCTGCTGTCAGTGGAAGTCCACTGAGACGCTGCCGCAGGGCACTCGGACTGCTCTCCTGCGGTGCCTCCGCGGCTGATGCTTCTGCCCTCACCGGCTCAAGCCCCGAGCCCCAAGAGGACTCAGCTGCCAAGAACCTTCCCCACACCCACGTCCCTCCAGGCTCCAAGCACAGGGGCCTTCCACAACGCCTCTGGACACAGTTGCTGCGTTTGGGGGCTCCCTGGAGAGTCTCCTGCTCCCCAAAGTCTTTATAGAGAGTTCCCGTCCTTGTGTTTAAAACGCTACCATGCCGGGCAGGAGAAGACAGGCCACAGCCCAGGCCCCGGGCACACCCGCTGGCTCAGCAGACCTTTGGCCCCTCTGCACCCTGGCTTCTGGAAGGTCCTTCCAGACAGGCTCGAGGACCACGCAGGGTACCAGGCCTTTCGCTCAGTGTCCCAGCTTCCACGTTCCCGAGTGAGCCGCCTGCCCGCGGCAGACCCACACTCCTAACAGCTAGCCAGGCCGTTGCAGAACAATCCCGCACCGTGCCTTCTCCTCGCTTCTGCCCAGGACATCGACTTGCTGTAGCCCTCAGGCCTGCACTGGCCACTTCCTGCAGAAGTGAGGGACTCCCAACAGTTACACAGCAGGGCTCTGGCTCTGGGGCGGGTGCTGGGGCTCCCCTAGGGCTCAGTATTCCCCTCTACAGCCCAGTTAGTTGTCTTGTTTGGGTTTTGTTTAGGGTCCACACTCGGCAGTGCTCAGGGATCACCCCTGGGGGGGCTCAGAGGGAAATATGGGGTGCCTGGGATTGAGCCCGGGTCAGCCGTGTGCGAGGCAAGTGCTCTCCCTGCCGTGCTACCCTCCAGCCCCTGCAAGCTACCTTTTGGGTCGGAAACTTTTGAGACTCAGGTCTGCAGACACCAGCCCCACCCCATGGGCCCCCAAGAGGGCTCCCCCATCCCTCTGGCTCATGGGTCCAGGGAGAGGCTTCCCTAGGAGCTTCAGGGGAGCGAGTCCTGGGGGATGCAGAGAATCTGTCCCAGCTTTTCACCCTGCTCACACCCGAGGGTTGTGTGTGTGCTATCTCAAGTGGTGTGCTCACTAGTGGTGTGCTATCTCAGGCACCAATGTTCTGCATTGGCTTCAGGAGAGCTGCCAAGGCCGGGCATCAGCAGAAAGCCCGGCCCAGCAGAGTCCAGTGCGGCAAGGCTCAGCATGGCAGCACCAGGGAGCTTCTCTTGAGGAAGGGTCCCCCACTTCCTCTCTGCCCTCCTGGGACAACAAGGAACCTCACCCACGCGCCCCCGTTCTCCCGCTAGCCAGAGACAGGAAAGACCTTGCACACAACTGGCCCAGGCTGGATTCCCCATGAGACCCCCAACACTCCGTAAGATCCCCTGCCCCCCGCCCCTGGAATGATCCCTGAGTTCAGGAGTAAGCTCTGAGTACTGCCAGGTGGGACCCCCACCCCCCAAAAAATAAATAAAAATAAAGAGCTCAAGAGATGACAGTTGTCCTACCACACTGGGCCAGCCCCCACCATGCCCAGTGTGAGGCCAGCTCCTCACATTGGAATGCAAAGAAACAACATGTGTTTGTGCTTTGAATGAGCACAGGCAATGGCAGGGGGAGCCAGGGACGAGACCCCCATTGGTAAGAAAGGGCAGGAAGTGAGGCGATCAGCTGTGGGCTCTGCTTCCCCCCCCCCCGCCCCAACATCCACCAACTGTCCACTTCCCTCCCGCCATAGAGGTCCTGAGAAGTGTCCATCGCTACTGCATCTCGTTTATGGCTGTTCCAGTCTCAGCCGCTGTGGGCCAGTCACAGGCCAGTGTCTGAGTCGGTGACAGTGGCAGTCCCCAAGTACCTGGGCTTGGTAGAGAAAGAACTTCAAAAACACCAACAGCAGTTCAGTGCCCACTGTGGCAATCTTTTTTTTTCCTTTTTTTTTTTTCCGCTGTGGCAATCTTTCACCTTGTCTTTCTGCAACGCTGAATGTCATCAGACCCGTCCGCAAGCAGAGCATCTCTCTCCTTGGCTTGGGTCCAGGACGGCCACAGGGCCACATCATTGGGGCAGGGCCCCATTCTGAGAGACGTGCTCTGTCACGAGTGGCCCAAGAGCTAGCAGGGCAGAGCCAGACTCAGCACGGGCCCAGCAAACACTTCATAAGGCCCCTCAAAATGCAGCCTGTTCTTGGTGAAGTCTCCGGGGAGCTGGGCAGGCTGAGCCCTGCACGTGCCTTGGTTCTGTTGGATTCCTGTGGCAGGGCCTGGGGGAGCGGGGGGGGGGGGGGTGCATCACGGCACACTGTGCACCCTTGGGAAAGTCAAACGTTATCTGATCGCACAATAAGGCAAAAATGAGGGAATAGGAAAGGTTTCAGAGTCAAGACCCAACAAGAAGGGGCTGGAGAAATGGCGTAGCGGGTAGGGCGTTTGCCTTGCATGCGGTCGACCTGGGTTCGATCCCCAGCATCCCATATGGTCCCCCAAGCTCCGCCAGGAGTACTTCCTGAGTGCAGAGCCAGGAGTAACCCTTGTGCATTGTCAGGTGTGACCCAAAAAGTTAAAAAAAAAACCCACACAACTCAATAAATTAAGTTATAGCCAGCAAAAAATGTTTAAAAGACAAGTTTAAGCCGTGCTGAGTTCCACTTGGGGAGAGACAGTACAGGAAGGGGCTTGCCCTGGGCACAGCTGACCGGGGCTCAGTCCCCAGTATTACACAGGAGCCCCCGCACAGTCAGGAGTGAGCCCTGGGCACTACAGGGCATGACCCCAAAACCAAATAAAAGCTGTTACTAAAATTCACAAGTGCAGACCAGTGTTCCCCTAGAGCATTCATTTACGGCAATGACGAAGAAAGGGGCTCTGACCACAATACCTCTTCACAGAGCCAGCCTGGACCTGCACCGGCAGGGGCAGGCGTCTGGGTCCTGAGGGACACGGCAGCCCTGCCCAGTGTCAGTGGCGGAGGGTCGCTGGCAGAGGCCCATGTGAGCAGCAGAACTCTGACAGTGCTGTCTGGCCCGCTATACGAGTATGTAGGAGCACCACAGCTGCCGCTTACTCTGCAATACTGCCCCTAGCAGACGGAGGCAGAAACCCTGCAGTGTGTCCCCACAGGCCCACAGGAACCCCGAGCCCACAGAAAGGAAGGAGGCGTGGCACTCACGAAGACACAGTGTTCGGGGTTGTGGGCCAGACACGGCCCACAGGGAGGTGGGCCCGGGTGCCATCAGGGGAGAGTCTCTTGGGGCCCCAGGAGGTTCTGGGCGGTGTGCTGGGCAGGTCCCGAAAGGCACGCGCACCTAACGCTTGGGGCTTCTGACTCTCACACCGAGAAAAGGGCCGTGTGCCGGGCTACGTGCGGGCTCACTACCCAGCACGCCTCAACCTAAAAACCAAAGTGCAGTTAAACAGAATCAAGTCCTTCGATGACTTCCGAGCCCTATGCCATGCGCCTGCGGAGACAGAAAACAAACCGCTGAAGCCCCGCGCCACCTCCTGTCGGAGGGGCCGGAGGTTAGACGGAGCCGGGTGCAGGCCCTGTGAGCTCACTGCCGAGACGCCAAGCCTCCGCAGTGACGAGTGACATGTTTACATCGAGCACCCGCTTCGGGCGGACACCGGGGGAGCACGAGGTGACACTGGGGGACTGTGTCAACACACAGCAGCCACCATCTGCTGACCCACGGCCCCAGGAGGGCCGGAGCAGCACCGCTGAGCCCAGGTCCGCCTGGACAGGGCAGATTCCTCTCCGGAAGGAAGCGGCTCCTGCGTCGTCTCACCTGCATGGGTTCCTGTTATGAGGCCCGAGGGCGGGGAGGGTGACCTGCCCCCAAGCTGCTGTTGCCGGCCGTCTGCAGGGAGCCCGGGTAGGGGGAGCAGAGAGGAAGAAGCCGGTTGGCGCCGAGAAAGAACAAACGCTTCCACGCTTCCTGTTTCTCCAGAACCTCACTTCCAGCAGCTGCAGGCGGGCACTGGCCCCCGGGACAGGGTGGGCCCCCAAGACCCCCAACACACCAGGGACACTACACAAACTCTCCACTGGATCCTGGGGCTCCTGCTTAGTCGGTCCTCTCTGGGGGGAGCTCGAAACCAGTCGATCCTCTCACACCCACAGGTTCCCCTCGGCTGAGCCTCAGAGGCAGCAAGTGCGTATGTCTGAACAGCGAACACTCGCGTTCTCCCAACGACGTGTCAAGTGCAGGGAGAAGCCGCCTGCCACCCTGCCACCCTGCCACGGGGAGGCCCGTTTAGCTCCACTAGCTGAGGCCCGGGGCTCGCAGGAGAGGCCGTCCCAGAAAACAAACAAGCAAACAAGGAGGCCACCAGAGAGGGCAAAGTGCTGGCCACGTTTATTTCACACCATGATTGCTGACTTCGTTAGGCAATAGCGGGGGCAGCCCCCTCCCCTCTGCAGGGTTCTCACTGGGCACGGAGAGGGGGCAGAGGGCGCTGGCACAGCAAGTGAGGTGGACAGAGACCAGCGAGGCTCCCGGGGCCCGCCGTCAACTGCAGCGTGCAGAGGGGCCGCATGGAGCACTGCTGCCTCCCCGGGCTCCTGAAGCACGAGAGAGAGCCACAAGGCATGGGGTCTAGCTGGCCTGGTAGCAGTCAGCAGGCGCAGGCGCAGGGCACGGGGGTTTAGCTGGCCTGGTGGCAATCGCCAGCCGTGGGCACGGGGACGGCGGCAGCAAGACACTGGTCCCATCTCCCTTTCTGGCTCTCGGGCCACGTGGCTCCCAAAACCCTCCCAGTGCACTCCAGAAAGCACTCGTCTAACTGGAGGGCCCAGTGGGGACCAGCAGGGAGCCCTGGCCATGCTGGGGAACACTGCCCAGAGCTGCATGTCTGGAAGGTTCTGGAAGGGACTTCCTCGTGATGACTCAGCTCCAACAGCACTGCACTGAGAAGACGCAGGCCTCGCTCGCACAGCCCTGGTGAATGCGGCTGTCCCTCTGCGTCACCCACCGACTCTTCTGTCCTGCTGTGTTCGCCTGCTTCCTCTCCGGGCTCTGGTTTGTGGAGTGGCTCTCGCTGCACAGCCTGACCCGTGGGCAGAGCGGGGGGAGCTTACCCCATCAGCGCTGCCCAGTCCACAGGGGTGAAAAACGGGTGCGACTTGATGTCTTCGACCCCAGCGACTCCAGCACCGAGACGCTCCACAGGGTTGAACTGCAAGAGCTGAGAGAGAAGTGCCAGGTGAGTCCCAGGCGGCAGTGGGGCACTGTGAGCAGGGGGCGGGGAGGCACAGGCTCTGGGCATGGCTGCGCCCGGCCTTGGAACCCGAGCTAGGGCCACGGATCCCCGTGGCGCGGGGTTCCCTGGCTGGCTCCCCTCGCACAGCAGGGCTCCTGAGGGCCAGCCTGGGCACTGCCCAGAATGCAGGCAGGCCGGGAGCCTGAAAGAGAACAAACCATCCACTAGGAATTCAGGGGTGCGAGGGTAGCTCGTCTTTCACTCCCTGGGAATGAGGTCTCACCAGATCTTTAATAACCACGACCTCGTCCCCAAGCCCTTTCTTGGGGAGCTTGGGGAGCCACGGAGGACACACGGCGTTCCCTGCCGAGGCCGCCACCAGCTAAGAAAGGACGTGGCTGGCACAGGTCCAGCTGCCGCCTCCCCCACAAGAGCCCCGAGAGCGCAGACCCAACCTTCGGCAGGTGTGCTGTTGGGTTGGATTGGGTTGGAAGGTAGACGGGGGATGCTCACAGGCCAGGCCCAGGCTCTGCATGCGGGAGGCCCAGTCCACCTCCAGCACCACGTGAGCCCGAGCAAGCACCAAGCCACGAGTGGCCCAAAAGAAAAAAAAAAAGTTGAGCACCTTTTAGTTGAGCGTCTTGACACTGGCCAAGCGCACTGCTTCTGTGGGGGATGTCAGTTCTCGGACTGAGTGTTCTGCACTGCTGTAGTCCGAGCACTCCTGCACCTCTAGATCTAAGGCCTTCGCTGTACTCTGTGATGTGCTTTGTCTGTCTGGTTGGCCGGTTGGTTCGGGGCCACACCCAGCAATGCTCAGGGAGTACTCCTGGCTCTGCACCCAGCAAGTGCTCCTGCTGGTGCCAGGGACCGAACCGTGATAGCCACATGGGAGGCAAGTGCGCGCCCCCCCACACACACACACACACCCATCCTATCACCTCCGCCCCGCCCTTCCCACATGGTCTTTCGAAGTGCAAGTTACCCATTTTCACAGAGCACACCGACCTCTTACCTTCCGAGCCGTTTCCTACTCAGCTCCTGTACCTGTGTTTGCTCTTTCCTAAGTCTCCTGGCACCAGGCAGGGCTCCCTGAGCCACCCCAGCCACGAGTCTAACAGCCATTGTGCTCACTCGGCTTCAGCGTGGGAATATTTGACTTTTCCAACACCCCTGGTTGAAGACTTCTTTCACTACGAATAACCTTGGCATCTTTACTGAAAAATCAATCGACCTTAAAAGTCTGGACCCTGATCTTTGCTCTCATATAACAGAAAAGAGGGAAGGACAGGGCTTTTAAAAAAGCGGAAATTCGAGATAAGTCCTCCAACTTCATTCTTTGAAAATCACTTCAGGTTTCCTAGGTTTTCTGCACTTTTTCATATAAATTTTAGAGTCAGCTAAAAGGTTTTCCAACGTCACTGACCGTTTCAAAAATCCAGTTCTTACTATGTTAATTTTCATCTTATTTTTCTGTTTTCTATGTCACGGACTTTCATTTCTTTTGCTTGCTCTGACTTTGCCTGCGGTTTCCTTTTCCAGGGTTCTTAGGGACAAGGTGAGATTTCTGAGACCGTTCTTCTTTTCTCACACATTTCAAGCCATAAAGTTTCTTCACAAACTAATTTCCCAGCGCCGTAGAAATTCGGAGAGACTGTGTTTCTGTTCGGTTAAGGATGCCTCCTCCCTTCACCCGGGCTTTCCCCTCGATGACACAGTTCCTTCATTCCCGAGTGTGTGTGTCTGTGGATTCGCCGTCTGTCAGGAACTGATTTCTGATGGGACTGCCATGGCCAGGCTCGCCACGAGCTCAATCCCTTAAACGCCGGAATTCATCCTGTGGCGGAGCAGATGATCTGCATCAGAGAACGTGCCACAGCGGATTACGATCCGCAGGTTCGATGGGCAGAGAAGCACGGCTCCACCCCGGCTCAGCATGGCCCCCAAGCAGGGCCAGAAGCAGCGCCCAGCACAGAGCCAGTGCGGTCCCCAAACCATGTCCTCTGCTGCCACCGGGGACAAGCTCGAGGTGAGCCATGCGGGCTGATGATGTGGCGCCTTGCTGCTGACCAGTGACCAGGAGGTCAGGAGACCGACATGTGCAATGCGAGCCTCCCGCTGTCCTCCAGTGGGCTTGGCTCTGTTCTCACGACTCGAGGCTGTGGCTGGCGCGAGACCCCCGCACTGCTGTCCCCCGGTCTGCACTAACCCTCTGCACACTGGCCCTCCTCGATTCCTTGTGACGCCACCTCAGTGCACGGCGCGTTTCTGCCCCAGCCCCACGGTGTCGTGTCCTGAACCCATCGCCCAGCTCTGCCCTCCTCTCCCCTTCCCACCCATCTGGCCAGCTGCATCTTCTCCTCCAGTTCGGCAATCTCAGGCCCCGATGTGAGTGTCAGGGCTTGCTCTCCAAGCCATGCGCCTTCCCTAGCTCCCACCCCTCCCGTTCCTTGAGCGCTTCGAAGCTCGAAGGCTGCTGTGTCAAACAGCTCAGGGCCCCAGGCTATCCTCAGCAGTGGCCACATGGTCCTGAGGCTCAAAGTGGGGTCTCAGATACGCAAAGCACGTGCTCTGTCGCTGAAGCCGTCCCTCGAAGTCACCCCAAACACCAGTACCGTATCTTTCGGCTCCTGCCCCATTTCATTGCACTTTGTTTTTATTTCGGCAACACAACCTACAGCAGAGTCCTTGCCAGTATCTCCGGAAAATGGTGTGGCCACGCCACCACCAGACCGGACCGCCCCCACCGGCTCTATCCTCCGCACTCCCCCCACGATCTTCCCAGCGACTCCGTGGGGGTCATGGTGCACCTTCTGTGCCACGTTCCCCTTCAGCTGCTCCCCACGCCCCGTGTTCCCCACCTGCTGCCACGTTTGCTCTCACGCTGCCTCCACTCACCCTCTGTGCCCCACGCACGGTGCTGCCGCGACTGTTCCTCTCCTCGTGTATTTCTGGGGAGACAGGAAGTAAGAACAAAGACCCTGGGCTTCCCACCCGTCCCCTGCCTTGGGCAAGGCCTCACTCTGGCGGCCGGCGGGCCAGCTCCGTGGGCACCCTGGTCTGCCGTGCCCAGCGCGTCCGTGCCCCCGTCATCGTCACACCATCTGAAGGGTATCCGTGCAGGCCGGGACCCGTGGCCGCACATCCCCCGTGCAGAGTTCCACTGCTGCGCCCCGTGGAGGCTCCCCCTGCTGGCGCCTCTGAGCCACTGCCTTCCGCTGCTTCCAAACTCTTTTTGTCCTTCAACAATCCACTGCAGGCCTAGCGGAGCTACTGCCTCCCTGGTGAACACGAATGTCCCTCGCAGACCTGCGTGTTCTTAGCCACTGTTCTTCACCTCCTTCTGCCCTCTGCCACCTCTCTCCTTCCGAGCACGGGTGGAACGGTGCACTTCGACCTTTTCCCACAGCTCTCGCTACCCTGTTCGTTTTCCTTTGATTTTTTTTCTTTTCTTTCCAGATTGGAGCGTTTCTATTGTTCCTCTCCGGCTGAAGGGTCCTCTCCTCATCTCCCGCAACCTGCGGTTACAATGACAGAGTGAATTTTTCCTCCGAGTGAATTTTCCACTTCTATGAAATGGAGTTTTGAGCACTTCTTCGTGGTTCCTGTTTGCTGTCTGCCTCCTTCTTGAGAATCTGTTTGTTGGCTCATTACTGCCGCATTTCCCTTAGTTCTCTACATGTGGTTTCCTTTTGTTCTTTTAGTCAACTGATAACCAATTAGCGGTTCCTGCTGAACCCCAAATCTGGGGACACTCGGGGACAATTTCTATTGATGCTATTTTTCCTGCATACAGGTCACATTTTCTCCCCTCTTTGAATGTCTTAAAATACTTGGATGAAAACAGGACATTTTAGAGACTGTATTTTAGGAACTCTGGAGTCTGATTTTTCCCCATGAAGGGAGTTTTCATTGCTGGGGTGGGTTTGTTCTCTGTTTAGTAACTTGTTTCGACCAGATCTGAGAGTTGGCGACCCCCACCCTCAGGCCTCCCAGCTGCTGGCCCCGTCAGACATCTGCTTCCTGTCTTGCTTCTATGCGTGGCTTTCTAGGGACCACTGTCTGCAAGGCTGGGTGCCCCCTGGATGGGAAGGGCATGTGCTAAGCACATTCTCTCACCACAGGACTCTGAAACGAGGCCGCTTGGACCAGCCCAGGCTCCTCCCTGGGGTCCCTGCCCCTGGGCACAGTAGCGCTGCCTCCAGGTGGCCCTCCCAGCCCAACCCAACCCAGCAGATCACTCACTCCGGAGCAGGTAGGGAGAGCCTGGGGGGCCCGGACAGAATGCTACAGAGGAGGCAGTGCGGCCCAGAGGCAGGGCCTGGCCATGACCCTGGATTGCCCCTCCCCTACCACCAGGGGCACCTCATGAGGCCCCAAGCACTGCATGTCCTGAACAACTTTCAAAAAAGAGGGAGGAAGAAAAGAAATGAGGGAGGGAGGGAAGAAGAGAGGGCGGAAGGGTCCCACTGCTGCCCCCTACGTCTGGCCATCTGAGCCCCAGCCGCTCGAGGCTGTGGCAACCCTCTGATCCTGTCCAGAGCTCTGGGATGCCTCTTTCTGCCACCTGGGTCCAACATTAGGATTTCTCTGCAGGGGGACAGAATTTCACAACTTCTGCCTATAGTCTTTCAAATCTGGGCATCTTCCTATTGGAAACAAGTATGGTCAGAGGTGACAGCGAGTGCAGCTGAGCCACTGCAGTGGTTTCTTTACAGCAGTGACGCTCCTGTGTGGACAGGAAATCCCAGCTCCAGCCCCAAGCGCTGCCTGGCAGCTCCCCTGTGTCTTCCTCTCTCCCGCCCCCAGCCGCACCCCTCAGGGTGCCGCTCCTCCACTCCAGAACAGCAGCTGATGTCCCCAGGGCCCAGATCCATCATGACCAGTGGCCCTCAGGGGTCGGCCAACGGTGGGTCCACAACAGTGACATGGACCTGGGGGCACTCGCCTTGCTGCGGGTTGACTAGCTCCACTCACGGTGGCTCTCCCCATTGCTGCTGTCAGTGGCATGATCTCACCATACAGGAAACGGAATCTAAAGCCAGTCCGTCCAACCGAGAGCCAACCTGAGGGCCCAGCTCTGGCCCCAGCATCGCACCACAAACCACCGAGCATGTCGCTGAGGCCACCCAGTCCAAGGGCAGGGCAGCCTGCATCCC
>JAOXYA010280036.1:0-19133 GCA_028565675.1 Sorex palustris | reverse complement strand
CCCAGCATCCCATATGGTCCCCTGAGCACCGCCAGGAGTAACTCCTGAGTGCAGAGCCAAGAGTAACCCCTGTGCATTGCCTGGTGTGACCCAAAAAGCCAAAAAAAAAAAAATAAGTAAGAGGGGGACCAGAGTGATAGTAAGAAGGTGGGGCACTTGCCTTGCATGCACCAACCTGTGTTTAGTCCCTGGCATTCCATTTGAGTCCCTGAGCATAGCCAGGAATAATTCCTGAGTGCCCCAAGAATTAAAAAAATTCACTGTCTAGAGCCAGTTTTATTACAGAGTTTCAATTGTATGCCTCTCAGTGAGCTTTTGCTGAGGCAACAAAGTGCATCACTGTCCCCATTTTACCGCCAAGGACATTGAGGTGCAGGAACGCTATGACTTGTTCTAAATGGAAAAGCTGCATTAGAATTTATCATTGCTACTAGATTGAGCTATTCCTAAGTCTGTGCCAGTACTAGAACATTTATCAATAAACAGATTATAAGTTTTTTCCTGAGCTTACTACATCATACAAGGACAGAGTGTACAACTATTTTTAGATACATTCCATGTGTCGGATATTTCATGTTTGTTCTTTCTTCCCAGGAAAATGTCAGAGCTTTAACCAAAGGAGTCCAGGCTGTGATGGGCTATAAACCTGGCAGTGGCCTGGTGACAGCAGCTTCTGTGAACTCTGAGAGCAGGGCTGGGAAGCCCTGGAAGAAACATGGCAACAGGAATAAAAAAGAGAAGAGTCGCAGACTATACAAGCACTTGGATACATGAACATGAGCTGCAGCAGAAATGGCGTCTGCATTGTGCATCGGTGCAGAAGCATAGCTGCCCGTCCCTGTGGTGCTGTGCGACAGAGGCCCCAGAGTCAGGGTCCAGACTGAAGGCCCTGGCTGGGCCAGCTCCAGCCAACATACAGCTCCTGGAATACCAGAAATCTAATCGAGAAGACTGAGTGTAAGAAGAGGGGGTGAGCAATGAGTATTTATTTGTGTCAACACATACACAAATGCAAACATTTGTAATTTGAAAGATATTAAAATCAGATCGCCTCTAAATGTGTTTTAGTGGTTTACATGAGCACACTGCCATTGGGACAGCCCACGTTCTTTTTTCTTTTTTTTAAGTCCACGATTTTTAAACTCTGAAAAAACAGTGAGCTTTTAAATGGATTTTTTGAATCCACTATTTAGTTTAGGGATTCTCAACTTCCCACTCATACAGAACACATCTTGGAAGAAGAGGCAGACATGCGTGATTTTTTTTAAATCAATCTTTGCAAACCTTGATCCACAGGGCTGGAGAGAGTGCAGAGGTTAAGACATTTGGGTTGCGTGTTCTCACCGCCACCACATGGCTCAAATCCCAGTACCGCCTGGGGTGATCTCTGAGCAGTGCTGTGTGTGGGCTCCCCCAGGCCCTTCACACACACACCATGACTACAGAGGAAAGCAGGTATTAGAGCTGGGCACACCTGGTGATGCTCAGGAACCGTGGGGCTGGGAATCCCACCTGGCCTACTCCAGTCCCCAAAGCCTGTGTTTTGTTGTTTTAGAGCAACCATTTGTAGAGGTGAAGAAAGAGGTCTCCAGTTGCATGGTTTGTATTTGAGACCTTGGGGGTCCCTGCTGTCCTTAGTTCAGTTTATCTCCTATCCACTCTACCACACACGGGCTATATCAGCCTCTGTGTGTATCTCTTTTTTTCTTTGAGCCTCATTAGCCCTTCAGCCATTCATATCCTTACTTTGTGGTATGTCGTAGACATTTCTAGGTACCTAACAAGTCACAGATGTTTGCTCCAGTTAAAAAAGTGCATTTCCACAGAAAGCGATTTCCTGAGCTGTATTATAGTGATTGGCCTCCCCCTGCAAGTTCACCAATGAATACAGATAATCAGCCTTGCTTTAAAACTTGTCATACATTTAAATATTATTTGAAGATATGTTAGCCTGAAAAATTTTTTGCTTGACTCATTTCATTAAATGCTTTCCAGTTCCCACATATCAGGAAGGACAGGGACAGCAGCAGTAGAGCCGTGACACAACAGCGAGGGACTGTGAGAGTTAAGCCTGACCTTGGAAAGGAGTCTAAATGCTTCCTCCAAAATCAGTGGGTAAAAGGAGCAATGAGATATGCTCTAATGCTTATTTAAGAGACAAGGTGGTTCATACATATTTGATGATATTAAGGTATACCCTTGAGATTCTATAATGAAAAGAAGAAGGAAAATTAAAAATAACGTTACAGAGAAAGAATAGGACTCGAGAGTATAGTGGGTAGGGCAGTTGCCTTGCACACAACCGACTTGGGTTTGATCCTCAGCATCCCATATGGTCCCTTGAGCAACCCCAGGAACGAGTCCTGAGTGTAGAGCCAGGAGTAAGGCAAGACGGTCTAGAAGAGGAAGAATCCAAATGAGTGCCAGAGACTAGAAATTTCAGCAATCTAGAGTTCTAAGCCAAAATGAACTTGAGTAGGTTTCTTTGTAGAGTGATGGAATATTCTGAATTTAGAGTGTGGTAATAGTTGTTGTATAACCTTAAAGTCTCTAACTTGCAACAGCATTTGTGGTATGTGAATTGTTTTCAAGTTTTGTTTTATTTTTGGTTTGGGGGTAACAACTATGAGCTCTAGGGCTGCTCCTCGTAGTTTAGGGGGACTGCACTGCTGGAGATTAAACCATGTGAAACATGCACTTGGGCCCTTAAGCTATCTCTGCAGCCCTGTGCATCAACTTTAAATGACCCTGGGGAAGTGGTAGCTGAACCCATTCTGGCCTGGGGTAGGAATTCAAGATAAGGAAGTCACCTGCAAGGGCTGGAGATAAGCAATAGTGAAATGTGTTATGTGTAGGAGGAATCTGTCAAGTATCATAAGTAGAGATAAGAATATTTATAGTTTGGAATTGAGGGGGGCGGGGAGGCAGGGATTGGCCCTGGTAGAATTTTAATATTCCTATTCAACTGGACTTGAAGTAAACTTGGGGGTGGCAGGGAGGAGTTGGTTTGTGGCTTTACAAATAAAATTTAAGGCATCGGGTGAAAGGTTTATTCCAGTCAAGGCTGAGGTTGACTTAGGAGAGTGCAAGCAGTTTTAAAAGGGTGAACCTCCATCAGTGACTTGTATTTCCAGTCATTTCTGTTTAGAGCAGGGAAACCTAAAAAGCAGTGATGGAAGAGTAACAGCCCTGCTGCGTGGGAAAGGGCCTCTGCCCCTCACTGAAGCGCAGGCTCAGGCCTACAGCACAGTTGTCACACCAGACACAGTATATACTTAACTCAGTGGTGCAGTGGCCAGCACCTGAAACTGGGAAAACAGTCTGCTAGGTTTGCATGCTTTGTTTTCTATTAGTGTTAGTATTGAGATTGTTCACGTTCTATGCATTCACTATTTAAATAATATAATTTAGTCTTTTTTCAATCTATTCAGGGTTGTGTGGACTTACCATCACAGACAATTTTACATTTTTATCACCTTAGAAAGAGACCCAGGACCAGAGAACCCCACGGGGTGAAGTGCAGGTTTTGCCTGCAAGGGGGGATCATTTGATCCCTGGTACATCCTAGATCCTGAGCACTGCCAGTACTGACCCCTGAGCACTAAGCCAAAAGTAATTCCTGAGTACTCAAGGATGTGGCATAAATAAATAAATAAATAAATAAATGTAGTACTTTTAGTGATCAGCTCCCAATCCTTTCATTCTGATGCCCGTCCTAAACTTCCAGTAAAACATTTAGAGTTTTCCTCTTCTGTACTTTGACAGAGATGGTGTTACCTACTGTAGGATCTCTAGTTACTGGGCATGTGCCTCATGTCTTCAGGTTCATTAATTAGGGACCCGATATTCCAGTGGTTAAGGCACTTGCCTTGCATATGGCCGGTTCAGTTCAATCCCCTGTACCACAAGTGGTCCCCCAAGCACTGCTGAGGGTAGCTCTTCAAGAAAAGATTTGTTTGTTAATATCAAAACAATTGTAAACCAATAACCTCAATAAAAATTACTAAAAAAGATCAAATGCTTTTTTTTTTTTTTGGTTTTTTGGGTCGCACCCGGCGATGCTCAGGGGTTACTCCTGGCTCATGCACTCAGGAATTACTCCTGGTAGTGCTCGGGGGACCATATGGGATGCTGGGAATCGAACCTGGGACAGCCATGTTGACTGCATGCAAGGCAAACGCCCTACCCGCTCTGCTATCGCTCAAGCCCCAGATCAAATGCTTTTAAAAATTATATTAATACTTCAGTCCTTTTTATTGCTGGATAATCCATTGACAGGATACATTTTGTTTCTTCGTTTATTAATAGTTATTTTCTACTTGCTGGCTATCTTGAATAATGTTGCAGTGGATATTTCTATATAAATTTTTGTGTGGACATGGGTTTTTCATTCTCTTGAGTCTATAGCCCTGAGTAACTGCCCTATTTTACATTGCTCACCAGTATGTACCAGGGTTCCAATTTCTCCATATCTTTGTCCATATTTATAGTCTCTTATTTCTTAATTTTAAAAAATGGGATGTGAGAGTTTGCAGGGCATGAACCAAGGTGTTTTTGTGTAGTAACTGCCTTCCTGCGGAGCCCAGTCCAGCCCTGTCGCTTTAACCTTTGTAGTGTATCTCTGCTTTGCAATCCTTGACCTGTGATGTTGAGCACCTTTTCATATGCTTTTTTGTAATAAATGTCCACTTGTCTTTTGCCCATCTTTTAATTGGGCTGTCAAAAATGTTTTTTGCCTTTCACTTGGGTGTCTTCTTTTTGTTGTGGCCCCTCCCAGTAGAGCTGAGCCTGAGCAAGACTGGTGGTGCTCAGGCCATGCCCAGATGGTAGCTCATGTGCTCAGGGCACCCCAGGGCTATGTCTAGCCGCTCTGGGGCCCAAGCTGTACTGAAGATTGAACTCAATGCCTCACGTATGCTAAGCATGTGCTGTCTACCATTTGCTTTGTTGCCCCAACGCCTTCATTTTCTGTATAGTCCTTGGAAGTACATTTAAAATTTTGGTGAAGTTCGAATATATCGACTTTTCCTTTAGTTGACCGTGGATTTCAGTGTCACGTTTCAGAAAGGATTACCAAATTCAAGATTACTAAGATTTTTTTCAGTTTTCTTCAAAGTGAATTATAGCTTCAGCTATTATAATTCGCTCTCTGGTCTATTTTTGAGTTGATTTTGTACGTTTTGTGAAGTAGGGGAGGGTCTGACTTCATTCTTTTGCAGGTGGCTCTGCAGAAGGCCCAGCACCGTTAGTTGACAGAATTATTTTATTTTTACCCACCTGCATTGTTTTGGCCTCCACCTTTGCAAAAAGTTGAACACAAATTGAACTTAGTAATTAAGAGGTAGTACAGCAGTTAAGGCACTTGCCTTGCACACAGCTGGCCCAGGTTCAGTCCCCAGCACCACCACATATGTTCTCCTGAGCACCACCAGGGGTGGTTTCTGAGCACAGAGATAGAAAGAAATAAGCCCTAAATGTAGCCAGGAATGGGCCAGAAGCCAAATGGGGGATTATTTTTTTTCTTTTTGAATGGGTAACTTTGAGATTTAACATGAAACATGTTTCATTGAACATGAAACAAGTGTGAAGGTTATGATTCACATTTCTACAGAGTCAATGGTGAGAGATGTATGTCTGTGTAGGTGCCTCCCGCTCACTTACTTTAAACCAGCGGTTTCTAACCTCCAATCCACAGAACGATCCTGTGGGCCACGAAAAATGGATTCCTGCTGGGCTGGGTTTGGAGCTCAGTGGCCGAGCCACTTGCCTTGCATGTGGAGAGCCCTGGTTCTATTTCTGACATGAAGAAAGATCCAAAACAGGGCTGGAGCCATAGCACAACGGGTTCGATTCCCAGCATCCCATATGGTCCCCCAGCACCGCCAGGAGTGATTCCTAGGTGCAGAGCCAGGAGTAACCTCGGTGCATTGCTGGGTGTGACCCAAAAAGGGAAAAAAAAAAAAGATCCAAAACAAAACCCTCAATATATTGCCACTTAGTACATGATACGACTGAATCATGTAGCAGTACTGCATAAATATTGATATAAACTTTGGGGAGGGGGAATGGGCCACACCTGACTGCTCAGAAATCACTCCAGGTAGACCTCAGGGAACCATATGGGGTGCCAGGGATCTAACCATGCAAGACAAGCACCTCCCCACAAAGCTGTCTCCAGCCCCTTGATTTTCCGTTGTTTTTTAGCAATCTGTGTAACATTTTGCCTAATTCATGTAGGCTCCCACTTTCCTGCTTTCCTGCCTGAGACCTCTATCCCCAGTCTAGAAGGGCCAGAGGGAGCACCCCAAGAGGAACCCCAAACCGTGCGAGGACAGGATGCGGACACCAGGCTAGCAAACACCACTGCACTTCTGTTTGCTCAGGGCAAACATTCTCCATGTTCCTCTCCAGACCTCTAGAACTGAGCCCATCGGCCCACAGCCAGGCCATCATTAACTCCTTCCGTGGCTTCTCTCCTATCCCTGTCTCACCTCCCCCACTTGCTCACCTCAGCCTCAAGGCAGACTCTCCCAGGTAAACCAAACCATCAATTCTAAGCATGGTCAGAGGAAGCTGACAGATTTTCTGCCCAAAATGGCTCTTTAGCACCCCACCGTGTTCTCCGTGTGCCAACCTTGTTGAGAGACATCAGGCCTCTGAGCTGTGGTTGTTACGAACACTTGGCTCTTTGGAAATTTCTTCCAGCCTTTTATGACGAGGACTGTGGCCCCTCTTGAGAGAGCCTGCTGCACGCCTGTCATCTGCTTGCCCCTCAAGAAATCAGAAAGAAGCTGAGGACGCCATCAGGGAGCCAAGAGCAGCTTGTGTTGTTCTTGGTGAGGAAAGTGGAATGTTTGGTGGCACATCAGGAATCTACTTAGTGCCACCTTGTTGTAAGCGCTTTCTCCTCACAGCAGGTTTCTACCCTGCAGAACTGCTTTCTGGACTCAGAGATAGTATAAGGGTTAAGGTTAAGGTTCCCTCAACATCAGTAGATGTGGCCCGAATATTCCCAAGCCCCACATCCTCAGACTCAGTTGGCCAAGAATCACTGGGAAGGACGCTTGGGCCTCTTGAGCACCGGTTGGTAATCCTGTACCCCCCGAAGGAACCACTCACTGGGGAATAAGACATACAGAGAGGAAAGGTCTTGCTTTCAGAGGCTCCAGAATAAAGGGGAAATCGTAACAGCAATATGGACGCGAAGGCCATCGTGGAAGTGCAATGTGCTCAGCCCACAGGAGAATCGGAATAAGATGGCCAGTAGTGTCCTCACAATCCTGGGGGCTCACACATGTCGGGGCAGAGCGTACACTCTGCCACCTGAGCCATACCTCCAGTCCCCTCCTGTGTCTTCCTGAAGTGTGACAAGTGTGAAAGTGCACCCGGCCCAGAGAGCTGAAGGCTCACAAGTGTGAGGGCCCTGCAGCACCTTGGGCCAGGCACAGCCCGTGCCCAATGAGGACTCCTGTGCTCCCTGTCATCCTGGACACCCCCTGGACCACCCTTCGGACCCTTCTACCTGACGCTCACCAAAGTGAAGCTCAGAATCCTGAAAATGTCAGACGGTACTGGACAGAGAGTTGATTATTTTTATAATTAATACAACTTGTCTCCTAAAAACTGAACGGTATTAAAATGCAAATAGGAAAAATACTGAAAAAAGAAATGCTAAGTGTTGTTTCATTTATTTATTTTTTACTCTAGGCACTGTAATTGACAGCACTGCTCATGGTAGGTTCCATGCGTACAGCCCTCCACCACCATACCCTCCACCAGGGCTCCCCCTTCAACTTCTCTCCCTGCGCCCCACTCCATGGTAAAGTCCGGTCTGTGGATCAGGTCTTAGGTTCTGTTGCCTTTGGCCATTTGTTACTCCGTTGCTAGGTTTCTTTATATCCCGCATAAAAGAGAAATCATTGAGTCTGTCCCTCTCCTAACTTCGCTCAGCATGATATTCTCCAGATACATTCACACAGCAGCAAGTTGCATGTTTTTTGCCTTTTCTTAGAGTCAAGTAATACTCCATTGTGCATATGTACCATAATTTCTTTACCCAGTCAGATATCTGTTCTTGGACCCTGAGGATTGTTTCCAGATTTGGCTCTTGTGAATAATGCTGTAATGAACACAGACGTGCAGATGTTTCTTCGGAATTGAGTTTTTGGGCCCTGGGTAGTTTTTGGACGTTCAGAAGCGGGGTTGCTGAGGGAGATGGAAGCTCAGTCTTAGCTTTTTGAAAAGTGTCGTGTTAATTTTCAAAATGGTTGAACCACTTATCATACCCAGCAGCAGTGAGTGCAAATTCCTTTCCCCCTGCATTTACGCCGACACTGATTGTTTTGCTTTATGTGTATAGTTTGAGATGATATTGTTTTAATTTGCATTTTCCTAATAAGTGATGCCTAGTATTTTTTCATATACCTGTTGTCCATCTGTATTTCTTCCTTGACATAGTTTTTGTTCATCACTTTTCCCATATTTTTGGTTGGAGTTTTTTTTTTTTATTAAGTTTTACAAATGTTTTATATGTTGGGGCTGGAGCGATAGCACAGCAGGTAGGGTGTTTCCCTTGCATGTGGCCCAACCCGGGTTTGATTCCCAGCATCCCATATTGTTCCCCGAGCATGGCCAGGAATAATTCCTGAGTGCATGAACCAGGAGTAACCCCTGTGCATCATTGGGTATAACCCAAAAAGCAAAAAAAAAAAAAAACAAAGTTTTATGTCTTGATATTAACCCCTCATTAGATGAATAGTGGGCACATACTTTCTCCCTGTCTGTGGGGTGTATTTATTCTGCTGATCTTTTCTTTTTATGTGAAGAAGATTCTTACTGTGCTCTAAGTCCTATATATTTATCTTTGCTTTGTCAGTGACATTGAATCTTTGAAAATAGCTCTAGATTCATGTCTTGAAATGTTCTGCCTATGGTTTTCTCAATATAGCTTATGGATTCAGGTCTGATAATGAGATCGCCAATCCATTTTGAGCTTACTTTTGTGTATAGTGTGAGACAAGGGTCTGTGTTCATTTTTTAACATGTGACTGAACATTTTCCCCAGCACCATTTGTTGAAGAGGCTTCTCAATATATACTAATACTAAGCCTATTCGGCTTCTGATCTTCGACAAAGAAGCAAATGGTGTAAAGTGAAACAGGAAAGCTGATGATGTTTTATGTGAATTTTACTTTTTTTTTTTTTTTGAGGGGACAAGGGATTGTGGGCTACACGTGGTGGTTCAGGGCTTACTCCTGGCTCTGGGCTCAGGGATCACTGCTGGCGGTGCTTGGGGGGGTCCCTATACTACCTCCTTGGCCCCATCGTTAACTATTTAAAAAAGGATTTTTGAGGGGCTGGAGCAATAGCCCAGTGGGTATGGCGTTTGCTTTGCACGTGGCCAACCCAGGTTCGATTCCCAGCATCCCATATGGTCCCCCAAGCACCACCAGGAGTGATTCCTGAGTGCAGAACCAGGAGTAACCCCTGAGCATCACCGGGTGTGACCCAAAAAGCAAAAGTAAAATAAAAAAGGATTTTTGAGTCAATATTGATATTCAGGGCCGGAGAGATAGTGCAAGTGCTAAGGCACTTGCTTTGTGTGTGGCTGACCCAGTTCTATCCTAGGCACTGCACATGGTACTTCAGGGCTCAACTCTGCCTCTGGGCTCAGGGATCTCACCCGTGGTATGGGGACTATATACAGTGCTAGGGATTGAACAGGAGACAGCAACAAGCAAGCGAGTGCTTTGACCCTCTGCATTATCTCTCACACCCCACTTTACTAATTATATTTTAATTTTATTTGCTCAGTGGCTCTTTCAGGGGTTCTCTCCTGTTGGACTGTAAGTTCCCCAGAGGTAGAGACCTTGTCCGTTTCACTCAGCGTTACACTGGCCCCTCACTCCTCAGCACAATGCTTCCTCTAGAGACTTCCACTTCTCCTATAAGGGGTCGTAACTTCAGGAAAAAAAAGTGATGAAAAGCTAAAATAACACAGTCACTTTGGAAAACAGCCTGGCAGTTTCTCAAGACTTCAAAGATAGAGGTACACTAAGAAAATATAAACACACAAGGCTTAACCGGTAACAATATTTTGTAATTTCTTCTCCCAGGGCTTAATGGCTCCACGGTGAGATACAATAATACCCACACACTTTCTTCTAAGGAAATATTTTTTATCAATTTCAGCAAATTGTAACAAGCAATATACAATAAATTATTCAGGGCCTGCTATAGGGGCAGGCTTGAGGGGTGGTTGGGAAAATTGGAAATAATGGTGGTGGGAAGGTGCACTGGTGGTGGGATTGGTGTTGGAATACTGAATGTAATGAATCATAAACAACTTTATACAAATAAACACAAAGATAGAGGTACAAAGGGCCCCAGCAGTTCACTCCTAGCTAGATGCCCAAGAGAAGGTAAAATACACAAAACTTGTACACAAGTATTTATCACCGTGCTGTTCACAACAGCCAAAAGGGGGGGAAAAACAGCATCTGTCCACTGATGAGTGGATAAATGAAATGTGGTTTATCTATACAATGAATTAATTATTTAACCATAAAATGGAATGAAGTCATGGCACGTGGTACAGCATGGATAAATGAGCCTTACACACTCGCTAAGTAAGACCGTCTGTCACAATTAGGCCACCCGCTAGATCATCCCTTTTGTTTGGTGTGTCAGAACAGACCAATGCCCAGAAACAGAACAGAAGATTTGTGGTTGCTGGGGGACAGGGGGGGGGGGGGGGGGTGGGGAGCAACTGAGTCCTGAGGTTTTGACAGATGAGGAAAATGTTCTAAAATTAGGTCCTGGGCGCAGGGAGGGAGAGTTAAGTGGTAAATCACATGCCTTGCCTATGGAATCCTGGGTTCCATCCAGGAATCTGCCCCACCCCAGCACAACACACCCAGGCTGAGACCCCCCACAGCAAATAAATGATATTGGCGGCACAGCAGCTGCATAGCCAGACTTCAAACCATGGACAGGCAGACTTGGAAAAGGCGGGTTTATGATGCGAGCTTGACAGCTCCATGGAACTGCTATTTTAGACAATGAAAAGAAATGCTGTAGTTGAGTGCAAAAGCGTCTGCTCCCCAAGTGCGAGGCTCTGGCTTGGATTGACAGCCCCACCCACCACCCCCGCTGCCACCATACCTTAGAAAAAAAAAAGATACCTCCTGAAAGCAAACTAAAACCAACTAGAAATGCTCAAACTGCCCCGGGGGGTTGTGTTCAAGCCAAGAGCTCTGCGGACCAGTGAGACTGCGGAAAGTGAGACTGCGGGGGTCGCGGGGCTCCCAGGCTGCTGGGTCGCTGTCTTGGGTGACGGGGGCGGGGTGACCGGGGGGTGCAGACCGCACACCTTTGAGAAAAGAGGGGGCGCTCGCGCCGACGCGGGATTTGCACCCCGATGCGTGTGTTTCCTCCTTCTGGGCCCACCAGCGGCGCTTTGGAGGACCCTTACGAGCAGCCCAGACCCCTCTCGCCTCGGCCAGTGCTCCCGGGGATCCCCCGCCCCGGCCTCCAGCATCCCATCGCGACGGCACGCGCGGCTTGGCAAACGCGGCGGCTTGGCACGCGTTCCGAGTGCGCTTCGGTGACCTGCGGTGGCCGCCGGGTTTCGGAGTGGCGGCGTGGGGGGCGGTGACCCCTATCCGGGCATCCGCGGGCCGCCGCCTTTGTGCCGCGGCTGCTCCCGGCTCCCGCCGCTGGGGGGCGGCGTCCAGTCCGCCTCCGACCCCCGACAATAGCGCGCGGGGTGGGCGAGCCGCGCGGGGCCGGAAACTTTTCCCCGGTGTCCCCGGCGCGGCCGGGAGCGCAGGGCCGGGCGCGCCCCGCTCCGGGCCAGCCGATCCCGGGGAAGGGGGCGTGGGGGGCGGCCGGGCCATGGGGGAGGCGCCCGCGCCCTGGGACGGGGGCTACCTGGACCGCTGCTTCGCGCGCCACCGCGTCTGCATCTCCTTCGGCCTGTGGATCTGCTCCTCCTGCTGCTGGCTCGCCACCCACGCGCTGTAAGGGGGACCCCGGGAGGCTGGGGGGACCCGGGGGGACAGCGGGGTGGTGGCGACCGGGAACCGGGCGCTGGGGGCCTGGGCGGGGGGCTCGCTGCCCGCACCCCCGCCCTGCGCTCTCGGACCCTTCCAGCGAGGGGGCCGCGGCAGCCCGGACGCGGCCCTTGGCAGCAGGAGCCAAACCGCTTTCCAAGTCCGCCGCTTTCCGGATTCCAAGCCCCGGGAAGCTGGGCTGCGAGCCAGCGGCCGGCGGCCGGGTGGCGCAGTGGAAGGCGCCCTGGTGGAGTTCTGGTCTGGACGGCTATTGTCAGCCTGACCCCGCCTGGGCTCCTGCTCGGCGCTGGCCGCGAGACCTCTGCTCTCCGCTTCCTTGCACGAGAAGGAAAACAGCCCCTGGAGGGACTGGGAGGGATGGAGTTGGTTCCAGCCCAGCGCTTAGTAATGACTCGTGCTCTGATCCAGGGCTGCCACCGAGCCTTGGCAGATGACAAGGACCTTGGACAAAGTTTCTGGAGGCTTCACTTAGAAAAAAATTCATTTTTAATTTTTTTTTAACTTTGGGCACCATGGTTTATAAACTTGCATTAGAAGGATTCCATCCCTGATCTATTCCCACAGCACACCTTCCTTCACCCATGTGCCCACTCCCTCCCCCACCCCCCACCCCCCACCCAGTTCTCAGTTTCTGTCACCTTTGGGCATCTGATACTCCTGGTTGGGTTCCTTCAGATCCCACATATAAGGGATGGTTTGGTCTGCCCCTCTCTTTCTGGCTGACTTCCTTCAGCCTCATGGAACTCTCCAGCTCCATCCGGGTGTCTCTGGCCTCAGTTTCCCCCTGGCCCTCTATGTGGGGGAGAGCGCAAGTGGTGAGGGTCTGGTGCTGACCCAGACCTTTGCTTCAGTTCTGTCCAGCACCGGGAGTGGATTGGCAGGTGGTCACCCACAATAGGCTTTTCGGGGTGAGTCTGGCTGAAACGAGCCCCCCCAGCTATGAACCACTCGGGCCCAAGCTTGGAAGGATGGGGCCACTCTTAGTGGTGCATCCCAACAGGGGAGAAAGGGTTAGTGCACAGCCCACGGCAGACTCTCAGTGTCGCCCCCTTTAGACCTGTGTCCTTGCCACAGAGACCCCACACTTAAGCAGGAAGAAAAAGCCACGTGGCCGTTTTTGTTGTGAGTGCAAAGAATCCAGGTTCCAGATCTTGTTCAAAAGGGGTGCGCTTGGGGCCCGAGCAGTAGTACAGCAGCGAGAGCCCTTGCCTTCCATGTGGCTGACCCAGGTTCAGTTCAATCTCCAGCACCCCATAGGGCACCTCATAGGTGATTCCTAAATGCCAGGAGTACGCCGTGACCACCGCCCGGTGTGACCGGAAACAAAACAAATTTTTTTTATTTTTATTAGTGAGACACCATGAGGTACAGTTGTAGACTTACACATTTTTGTGCTTGGGTTTCAGTTATACAAGGATTGAGTACCCATCCATCCACCAGTGCCCATTCTCCACCACCACAGGTCCCAGGATCCCTCCCACCCTCCATCCCCCCATCCCACCCTGCCTCTGTGGCAGGGCATTCCCTTTTGGTCTCTCTCTCCTTTTGGGTGTTGTGGTTTGCAAAAGAGGCATTGAGTGGCAATCATGAACAAAACCAATTTTTTTAAAAGTGAGCTAATGAGGCTATGCGGAGGTCTGGCCAAAGACGCACACCCAGCTTCATGGATGTGAGTAGCTCTATTCCTCATCACCCCCCTCAGAGGCCGCTGTTGGATGCCCAGGCTTGGGGGGTGCGGGAGCGTCCCTGAGAACACCGCCTCAGCTTCCTTGCACCTCCCCCTGCACACCCCACTTCAGCGGCCCAGGCCTGGGGGCAGTGTTTCCATCCTCCTTGGAGCTGGGCGAGGCCTGAGTGAAGGGCATCACATGGCGTCCACCCCGGGAGCAGGGACACGGCTGCAGATCTTACCTCGCCTGATCCCACGGGGGTCTCTCCTCACTTCAGGTGGGGAGGCTTGAACCAGATTCTTCTTATTTAATTTGGGGGAGTCCCATCCGGTGGTGCTCAGGGGCCACCCTCGCTCTATTTTCTGGGGCCTGGGTGGGATTTGAACTCGGGTAGTCACCACATGCTTAAGGCAAATACCTTAACCTTTGCGCTAACGCTTTGCCTCCTCGGTTCGTCCTAGTTTGGGTCCAGCTTCCAATTCCGAGTCTTCATTCCTCAGTTTCTAGAGCCCGAGAACCCCGAATCATGGAAAGCTGATGTTCCCACTGTGTGCCTTGGACTGCTGCCTCCAGCCAGTCAAGGGGCGTGGGGGGACGCTGTCCTCCCATACTCCCCCAGTTCCCCAAAGCTCACACTCAGAGCCAGACAAAGGGTTCCAGAGATGAGAAGTGGGTTCGTGCCTCAGTTTCTCCATGAGCACGAGGCAGGGAAGCATCACTGTTCCCCCAGACACCATCAGAGATGATGATGGAACCCCAGCTCCTCCCAGCTCAGCCGGGCCTCTGCGACCCTCCTTAAGTTTGGGAGAGACCGGAGGCAAGTGAGGGGTAGGAACCACAGTAAGGGGACAGAGGCACCAGCCGGGGTGATGCTAGCTGGGAGGGCGGCCACCTCCTAGGAGTGGTGCTTTCACTGTCTGTAAAGGGACCCGCATCCCAGCATCCCAGTGGGAATCCGCCCCTCCCCTCCCCAGCCCCCCTGGACCTGAGGGATTTTCCCTTCCAGTTCATAGAGACTGTTGCCTTTTCCTGGGTTAAGTGCCACGGTGGGGTTCCTTTTAGCGACCCTCCTGTTTCCTTTGGAAAAATAAAACCCCACAGCTGGTTTGTCAGCACTGAGTGGGAGTGGCGGGTTGTGAACTTGAGCTGGCCGGGGATTAGCAGGCGGAAAGACATTCCTCTTCATTAGCCAGGGGGTGTCTGGCTCATGCCACAGGCTTACTGCGTGGAGCTCAGTGGGGGAGTTCTCAGGAGCCTTCCTCCCACACACCCTTTCAACTTCAAAAACAGCCGCTGATGGGGTCCGGGAGATAGTGCAGTGGGTAGGGCGCTTGCCTTGCATGCCGCTAACCCAGGTTTGATCCTGGACATCCCATATGGTCCCCTGAGCACTGCCAGGAGTGATGCTTGAGTGCAGAGCCAAGAGTAAGTCCTAAATCAGGGGTGTCCTCCCAAAACAAAATGAAAAGAACATAAAGAACACCCACCGAATATCGGGGGGCTGGGACTCTTATGAGCACACAAGTCTCAACTACTTTCCTGCCGCCTGCCCAGCCAGTGTCTTGCCTCCACCATAGGCTGCTCTACCTGCGATGTGCCCAGAGTCCCCGCAGAGCCGGACGGGGCCGGTCGGCGCTGGGCGCGGTGTGCTTCCTCCTGGCCAGCCTGTGTGATCCCGCTGGGGCAATTCTAGCCAAACAGCTGCCCATCCAGGTACGCGGTGCAGGAGGGTCCCCCAGAGCGCACATCCTTCAAGTCTGTTCGTGAGTGACTTCCTCCCCTGGGTGCACTGCACCCCCCGCGCTGTTTTGCTTTTCTCCCAGTGCTCACCAGTGAAGACAAACTTGGCCTTATTATTATGGTCTTTGCTTCCTGAAACGGGAGAACCCAGGGGCCAGAGCCTGTGTTCCTGACCATGTTCCCCCGACATTGAAATAGCAGCTGGCACATAGTAGATGCGCAATAAATAGTTCTTGGTTTTCCAGCCAGGGCCCCAGCCCCAACTGCTACAAAGCTCCTGGCTTTCGCTGGTGCTACTAAGTCCATTCCAGCGGCCCCAAATCGAGGCCCTCTATCTGCTGGAACAGCTTTTCTATCCCTTTGAGAAAGAGGATGGCTGCCTCCAGATACAACCCCTCAGAAAGCCTGGTCCCCACTGGACCCCAGTGCTGGTCATCTCATAGGATTGGCGCTGGCTGGATGCTCACCCACGCTGATGGGAGGGTGGGTGACGGAGGACCAGGACAGATCTGGAGCATTCCAGAGCCGGCTTTGAGCCATGCTCTCTTGGACACGGGTCACCGTGTGTGTGTGTGTGTGTGTGTGTGTGCGCGCGCGCACGGGAGGGGGTGCTGGGGAGGGCTGTCCCGCACTTAGGACCAGAGTGAGCCCCAGCTTGCTTCCTTCCAGAGATGCTCATCAGTTTAACCAGACTCGGCACGGAGGACTTTCCTTTAATGTCCCTTGAACTCATTTCAGCTTCCACCCCCTTCTGGCGTGATGTGCCATTACCTGCTTCCCACTCAGGGGCCAGACGCCTCGTCCCCCCCACTCAGGAGCAGGGCCGGACTCGCACTCAGGCCAGACCCTACCTGTCCGTAGAGACGCTTCTCGCTCTCCTCCGGCTGCAGTGCAGGCTGTCCCGGCACTGTTAGCCTCCCTGTTTGTCAGAGGAGGAAACTGAGGCCCAGAGACATGCCGCGGCGAGGCCCTGGTTGCAGAGCAGAGCCATGGCAGGGTGGTGGAGTGCACGTGTGGGAGCAGAGGAGGGCCTGGCATTTGCCCCTGGCCACGCCACGCCAGGCAGCTTCTCGGCTCCTTGGCAGTCAGCCGGGGATGCTCGCCGCCTGAGGGGTGGGGAGACAGAAGCTTCTGGAATCTCCGGCCGGCGGCAGCGGTGTGAAAGGGAAGGGGCAGGTGAGAGGGGCCGGTGGCCGTTCACCCCTTTCCCCAGGTCTTCACTGGGGCCTACCTGGCAGCCATCCGCCTGGTCAGCGTCATGTTCGTTCTCTCCCGCACCTGCGGCTCTGAGTCCACGTCCAGCTCAGGTGAGTGTGTGGCCGCCCGGGACCCAGCTCAGTCATGAGGGAGGCCGGCAGGGCCAAGAAGCGTGGGAAGGGCCGGTCTGCTGGGCAGCCCCACGGGGGCCAAGTCCGGGACAGGAGGAGGGAGGGTGAGTGTGTGGCGATGGGGGCATGTGGGGGAGGCAGTGACGGGGCTGAGGGCCCGGTGGGACGAGCAGCCCTGAGGGGGGACGGCCATGGCTCAGGCTCTCGTCACAGCGGGCCGTGCTTGCATTGGTGAGTGCCGGGACAGGCCACCCCGGATACCCGGAGCCCCTCAGGAGAGGCGTGTTCCTCTCTGTTTGGTCTCGGTTTGGGGGCCACAGTGGGCACTGCTTGGCGGCCGCTCCCATCTCCGTGCTCAGTGCCTGGGTGTTGGTCCTGCAGTGCTCAGGGACTATGTGGTGTCCCCAGGGTGGAACCGTGGCCTCGACCCTCTGGACATCCCCTCTCTGGGGGTATTGGTTCGAGGGGCGTGCCCAGTCTTTGAGGAGCTGCTCTAACACGTCAGCCGCATGATGCCTCCCTCACAGCCGGCTCTGTGCTGAGGCAGGAACCATCCGTCGGCGTGCAGCCCGCCTGGTGGGGGCCATCTGGGGGAGGCTGTACCATAGGCACCCAGATACTTGGGACATAGGCGCAGGGACAGGGGATGAGAGGCGTGATGAGCGCCCAGGACGGAGCAGGGAGGGGGTGCGTGTTGGGGAAATGGCAGTGTGTGTGTGTGTGTGTGTGTGTGCGTGTGCGCGCATGTGTATGTGCATGTGTGTATGTGCGTGCACATGCGCGTGTGTGCACATGTACGAGGTTGTGTGTGAGCACATATGTGTGTATGTGTGGGTGTATGTGTGCATGTGTGTGCATGCATTTGTGGGCACATACGTGTGTGCGTGTGTGTGCGTGCGTGTGTGTGCATGTGTGTGTGTGTGCACATGTGCACACACCGCACATGTGTGCAGGGCTGGGCGTGTCTCCCCAGAGACCCAGGCCTGGAAGTGGGGCAGCTCCGGTCCTGAGAGCAGCGGGAACGTGGCCTGCACCCGGGTGGGCCTCCAGCCCCCAGGAAGCACGTGGGCTTTGGGGTCTGTTGCAGGCGGGGGCTCCCCGGAGAGGAGGAGGGGACAGCGGCTCCAGACCAGCGCCTTCGCCCTGGTGCTGCCGCTCAGCCTGGGCCCCGGCTGGGCTCTCTGGACGGCCGCTCCCACGGCTTCTGCCCCCATCCGAGGGCCGCAGCGGAGGCTGCTGGGAAACCTACTGCAGGTGCGGGGGGGGGGGGGGGGGGGGGAGCGGGCCAGGCAATGCCCCGGGGTGGGGGGGCTGGGGGGTGGGGCTGGGGCCGGGCCTTGCTGCCTGGGAAGAAGCGGCTGCCAGCAGGCGCGAGAGTGTCTCTCCCCCAGGACCACACGGAGACCGTCGGCTACCTGCTGGGGAGCGTCGCCACCCTCGGCTCCTGGGCTTCCCGGATGCCCCCGCTCTCCAGAATCGTGAGGGGCCGTGGCGGACGGGGGCTGTGAGCGTGGATATGTGTCTGCGTGGGCGTGAGTGTGCGGGCATGCGGGAATCAGTGTGTGTGTGGGTGTGAGTGTGCGTGCAATGTGTGTGGGTGTGAGTGTCCGGGGATGCGCGGATCAGTGTGTGTGTGTGTGTGTGTGTGATGTGTGTGGGTGTGAGTGTGTAGGGATGCAGGATCAGTGTGGGTGTGTGGGTGTGTGTGAAGTGTGTGGGTGTATGTGGGAAAGTGGGTGGATCTGAGGGTATGTGTATGATAAGTGACTGTGTGTTCTGTGTGTGTGTGTTTGTGTGTGTGTGTGTGTGTGTGTGTGTGTGCCGCTGGCACCGGCAGCTGGCGCAGGCGTGGGCCTGTGTCTCGGCAGGGCCGGTGCCCGCCCCACCCCACAGCCCCTCTCTCTCTGGCAGTGCCGGGGGGAGGCGCCGCTGTCCCTCCGCCTGTGGGCCTGCCTGCTGTCCGCCCTGGCCAGCCTCCTCTACGCCTCGTCCATCCTGGCCCACGACCGGCGGCCCGACCCCCTGCTCCGGGCCGCTCCCTGGCTCCTGGCCGCCCTGGGCCGCGCCGCTCTGGACCTCTCAGTATCCCCCCATGATCGCAGCGAGGGGGGCTGAGCCTCAGTTTCCCCCTGCCCCGCTCTGCTGCCTTCCCTAGATGGACACTGCCCCGGGGGACCTGGGCCTGAAGACGAGATCCACTCACTGTCCTCTCCTGCTCTTCCTCCCATCTGCTGCCTCCTTCCTTCCTTCCTTCCTTCCTTCCTTCCTTCCTTCCTTCCTTCCTCCCTCCCTCCCTCCCTCCCTCCCTCCTTTCCTTCCTT
>JAOXYA010279843.1:0-19134 GCA_028565675.1 Sorex palustris | reverse complement strand
CCCCCCCCCCCCCCCCCCCCCCCCCCCCGCCGCCTTCCTTCAGAGACCCGTGTCCCCTGCCCGCACCTGGGAAGCCACTCGGCCACCTTCCTGCGGGGAACTCGGCAGACAGGTGTAGCCGGCACTCCTGCAGGCCAGCTGCCCGACGTGGCCGTCTTCCCAGACTGCGGGAGCTGGGGTTCGAGGCGGGGTCTGAGGCGGGGTCCTTGCCGTCATGCTGCCCTGCTCTGGCTTGCTCCTATTCGCGGCCGCAAGGAATTATTCACGTCCCCCCCTGCCCCTGTCCCACAGGCATCGCGCAGAGGTGCACGGCCATCAAGTACCACTTCTCCCAGCCCATCCGCCTGCGCAACGTCCCCTTCAACCTGACCAAGACCATCCAGCAGGACGAGTGGCACCTGCTCCGTGAGTATCCCGGGCGGGGCCTGAGGGGCAGGGGGCTTGCCGACCCCCAAGTCTGGGGGGCCGAGATGCACCCTCAGACCCAGGCTATTCGTGCGTGGATCTCTGCTGGGAGAGGCAGCGGGATGGACCCGCAGGCCAGGGGCAGGGCCACCGGGTGCGCGTCTGGGCAGCTCCTGGACAGTCCCAGGACCAGGGGCATAGCACCCGCAGTCCTGGGCGCTTGGCACCTTCAGCACTCACCAGCCTCGGCATCATGACCCCGAGCTCTGCTTCATGCCCAAAGAGGAAGGAAACAGGGTGGGGAGAGTTCAGATGGTGAGAGGCCTGGCCCCGTCCCCGCCAAGCACTCGTGTGGCCCCAAACCAAAGGAAAACACGGTGAAAGTGAAGGAAGAAACTAGAGGAGGGGGGGTATCATGGGGGTGATGGCATTCCCTGGAGGTGGTGTTTGCAGGGCAGAGTCCGGGTGCAGCAATGCCCTGGCCACACATGGGGAGGGGCGTCCAGATCTGCAGTGGACCTGGGCAGAGTGGGCCCAGGACAGACCCTCCCAGAGGTCAATCCTGGACCCAGATTTGGAGGCTTACGCCTGGCCCCCACCTGGGCCTCCCCAGCCCACCTGGCAGGGCCCACGGGGGCGCACAGGCCTGGAAGGAGGCCCTGGGGACTCACCGCAGCCACGCAGAGACCCGTAGGCAGCCTGCTGTCCACCCTCCACGCCGAGGCCCCATCTGCTGCCGTGGGCTGAGGGAGACTGGACGCCCGCCCCTGGCCACTGACCCCCCCATCCCCCCTTCCCCAGACCTGCGCAGGATCACCGCCGGCTTCCTGGGCATGGCCGTGGCTGTCCTGCTCTGTGGCTGCATCGTGGCGGCCGTCAGCTTCTTCTGGGAGGAGAGCCTCACGCAGCACGTGGCTGGGCTGCTCTTCCTCATGACAGGTGAGGTTCCCCGGGGCCCCGCACACACATATGCACACACGTGTAGATATGCATGCAGGCATGCATATGCAGACACACATACACATACAAACAAGCACACGCAGGCATCCATGTCAGCACATACATGAACACACACACATACATACACACAAGTATGCATGCAGCAAGGTCCCCGGCCATGCACAGGGCTCACGCTGGGCGCTGCCAGAGGCCATTGGCAGGGCGGGCACCCCGGTACACGCAGGGGGTGCCCAAGTTGCAGGCCACGAAGATGCCCGCTGTGCCCATTGCAAGGCAGCCTTGGTTCATATTAACTCAATGGTTCCTGGTGGCAAGGGTTGCTGGGGCTCGGGCCCAGCACATAGACATCTGTCACCGCACAATCCTGGCTGAGCCCTGAGTCCCACAGGCTGAGCCCCAAGTCCTGCAGGCCAACCCCTTCCTCGGCTCTCGCTCGCGGGCTGTCAGCGGACGTGAGGGTCTCCCCTCCCCACCACGGACCCCTTGGACCCTGTGGCTTCCCGCTCCTGGTTTTGTGTGCTGGCACCTTCACACGTGTGCAGGCACATGCAGAGCTGAGGGCTGTGACCCCCGCCCAGCCCCACCCGGCTACTGTGGGAGTCTGGGGGTGCCCAGGGGCTGCACCAGGGCCTCCCTCACCAGACGCGACTGTCTGTGGAGCCTGGGCTGGTGCGGGGCGGGACCACGGGAGGTGTCCTCTGTGGGGTGACCTTTATGGGGCGCGACCTTTGCAGGGTCATGATCTTTACGAAAGCTGAGGCCTCTCCAATGCCCTCTCAGAGTTAAGGACAGAGGCGTCCTCAGGGAGTTGCCCTGAAGTGGCTCCAGCCTGGGTCTGCCCACCGTGTGTGTGTGTGTGTGTGTGTGTGTGTGTGTGTGTGTGCGCGTGCGCGCGCGCGCATGTGTCCAGACCAAGATCCATCCACCTGGTACTGGCTGAGAGCAGAGGTCGGGGTGCAGGGGTCCATGTGCTTGGGCAGGTAGGTGGCCACCCTGTGACGCTTGGGGATCAGCGTGTGAGCCCGAGTGGGTGGGCGCCGTGTGACGACTTGTGCCTCACTCCGACCCCCAGGGATCTTCTGCACCATCTCGCTCTGCACCTACGCGGCCAGCGTCTCCTACGAGCTGCAGCGGCCGCCCCAGCTGCTGTATAGCCTCCCGGCAGACGTGGAGCATGGCTACAGCTGGTCAGTGTTCTGCGCCTGGTGCAGCCTGGCCTTCATCGTGGCGGCTGGCGGGCTGTGCATCGCCTACCCCTTCTTCAGCCGGACCAAGCTTGCTCACCTCAAGGTGGGCCGGGACTCGTCTGTCTGACTGGCTCCCTGCGGGCACAGCCCAGCTCTGGACGGGACCCCACGCACAACGGCCCCGACCCTGGTGCCCGCTGCCCTCCTGGATGACCGAGAACCAGACATGGCCCCGCCTGCGCCCCGTGGACTCGATGGCTGTGGGTTCAAGTGCTTTAAAGACTGACGTGTTGGCTTTCTTCCGGGCAGGACGGCTGGCGCGACGGCATCTGGTGGGCGTTGGTCTCGAGGTCTGTACATACCCCTCCCGGGAGGCCAGCGCCCCCGCAGCCTGCGTCCTGTCCTCGCCACTCCCGCCTTGCCGTGGCCTGCCCGTAGGACCGTCCAGTCGTGTCTGTCCTGCCACAGCAGGTGTCTGTGTTTCCCGTGGCACTCCCTTGGACCAGGAGGATGCTCCTTCAAGGCCCGTATTTATTTTTGTAATGGACGTCTCCTGGCTGTCACGCTGAGAACTGTGGGTCCACGGGGTGGGCGTAGGGCTGCCCCCCACCCTGTCCCCTCCTCCATGTGTCTCTGCATTAAATGACTGTCCCTTGGTAGCCAGCTGCCTCTCTGAGTCTCACTGGGGACACAACCCCTGGCCAGCGTCTGAAGACCCCACAGACCATTTCCTGAGCCTCCTCGTGGGTTGGCAGTTTCTCATTGGTCCCTGGGGGCAGCCACACACACTCAGGCACACACACACATATAGACACACATAAAGACACACACAGAGACACACACACAGTCACATACAGACACACACACACATAAACAGACACACCTATAGAAACACAGACACACAGAGACAGACACAAACATACAGACACACAGACACACATACAGATACACACAGATACACACAGGGACACACACAGAGCCGTAGCCGCACCCCCTGGGATGTGCCCCTGTCAGAGTCAGGCAAGTGGGAATGTCTGCAGGGAAGAATCTTGGCATCAGAATCGTCTCCACCCTCCTGAATGCTTCCTGCTGAACACCTGCACTGTTCCAGGTGCTTCTGGATGGTTCTAGACTATTCTAGGTGGCTCAACACTCTTCTAGACTATTAGATTGTTCTAGACTATTCTAGGTAATCCTAGGTGGTTTCAGGCTCTACCAGACCCCAGGGGCAGCAGGGAAGCCAAACCTGGGTTCTTGCCCCTAGGTCACTTGTGCCAGGGAAGCAAAGACCTCCAGTCGCTCTCTGGAGCCCAAATGATTTCCTGATGCTTTCTGAACCCCTTGCCCTCTGGTCTGCGCCCCCTGAGCATTCCTCCAGGAGACCCACGCGTGGGCAGTGGGGTGAGGACGGTGCCCGGAACACAGACCCGAGGGCAGCCGGGCTCCTGCGAGGCGTCTCCATGACCAGAGCCAAGGGTGCTGCGTGCACGGGGCCTGGGGCCGCCTGAGCAGAGGAGGAGGAGCAGGGGCGCGGGGTCCGCGGGGGGGGGGGTGGCGCGGAGGGCGCGGGGCTGAGCCTAGTGACCATCGCCGTGCTCTGTGGCTCACTGTGTCCGGCTCGTGTCCACTCCACCGGGCGCCTGGCCAGGCAGGTGGGTGCGTTCCCAACTGTCAGCTCCCCAGGTGGGCTGCCCCTCACGGCTGGGCAGCGCGCTGCCAGCCTGGCGGGGAGGACAGCGAAGGCAACAGGTGGCAGAGGCAGGAGCTGGGGAGCATCCTCGGGGATGGTCTAGCCCGCGTTGCTATGGCAACCGGAGCCCTGCCCTCCGCGCCTGGCTTGGGAGATGGGACAGCGCCATCTAGGGGCGCGGGTGGGCACCACACGCGGCTCCGCAGGGAGCGTCCAGGCTGCGACCCTGGGGGCATCCTCTGCACACCCGCGGCGAGGGGCGGGGGCAGCAGCGTCCTGAGCCAAGCCCCTTTCCCCCCGCCCGTCAGGTAACGGGCTGCAGCCCCACCACCCCGCCCCGCCAGGGTGGACGGATCCGGGTGGGCCCAGGAGCGCAGCGGCGTGCCCAGGGCGAGGCTGTGCCCACGCCCGCCAGGAAGGAAGGCGCTGCCGCCTGGGGAAAGGGCCGAGTTCCCGGCACGCCCACGGCCAGCAAGGCCTCGCCGCCCCCCGCCCGCCCAGGCCCCCGTCCTGCCGTTCATGCACGTCGCCACTGTCCCCTCTGTGTGCCCCCCCCCCCGGCCACCTTGGCCTCGGGGCCCCCTGTTCGTGAGACGCTGGTCGCAGCACCCCCGATGGTGAGCTACAGGGGCGACCGGGAGGGTGCAGAGGGCAGGTTCCAGCTTGATCCTCCGCACCCTACATGGCCCCCCAAGCACTGCCGGGAAGGAGCTCCGAGCACAGAGCCAGGAGCTCTGAACACCACTGGGTGTGCTTGGTCCCACCCCCAGCTCGCCCGCTGCTGCCCCTGCACCCCTTCCACCCGTCACCGCCTCTCAGCATGGAGCCCGGCTCCCACCATGCCCACCCGCCCTGAGCAGCTGGAGCGGGACCCAGCCCAGGGCCCACGGGGTGTGCTCTTGGGCGCAAAGCCTGTCCCTGCGTCCCCGCACCCACCCCCACCAGATAGCTGAGTCTGCTGCAGTGGGAGGACAGGACTGCTTGAGCCCAGGAAGACAGTCTGCACAGAATAGGCGGCACCGGGGCCCAGCCCCTGCGTCGTCGGCTGCTGAAGGGCCTCAAATTTCATCAACTTCCTGCCTCTTGCTCCCAAGCACGATGGGGGGTGCTCTGAACCGAAAAGGGGGCCTTTTGTGCCTTGGGGGGAAAATCAAAGGGTTCCCTCTAGACGTGGGGGCTCTTTGCTTCCCATGGTCCTGCTTGTGGAACCCGGGCAGGGGGCGGCGGGGAAAGTGTGGGTGCTGGGCAGGTGTCTCAGCGCCTGCCCCACCCAAGCCAGGTCAGTCCTGAAGGAGCTCCACAGGGGGGCGTGGGTGGGTCGGGTCCCACACCTTGTTCTAGTGGCTCCCCAAGGGACTGAGGGCTCGCTCTCCAAGGAAGGAAAGTCCCGGTCAGAGCGGTGCCAGAGCAGGCAGGATGCTGGCCTTGTGTGTGCCCCCCCCCCCAGGCCCCAGCCCCACCCGGAGTGGTCCCTGGTGCAGAGCACTGAGCACAGCTGGGTGTGGCCCCCAAACAAACCAAAACAGAGTCCTGACCGGCCCTGGTTCCCCGGGTCACTGCAGCCTCACAAGTTTCGGGGCCGAGGTCAAGTTCTCTTATTCCAGAGGGGCCCGAGGTCAAGTTCTCTCATTACAGTGGGCCGGGGAGTCAGCGCAGGAACAAGCACCTGCCCCGCACGTGACTACTCCGACACTGCATGTGGTCCTGAGCACAGAGCCTGGAGTGGCCTCAGCACTGCCAGGTGTGGCTCCACACTTTCCTCTCTGGAAAATGGCTTTTTTTTTTTTAAGAAAAAAGAAAAAGGTAGGAGAAAAAGAAATTCATCCACCAGAGGGCAGGAGTGAAGACAGCGGAGGCTGCCTGCCTTGCACGCGGCTGGTCCAGGTCTGATTCCAAGTCCCAGATGATCCCCGAGCACCACCAGGAGTAATTCCCGAGCGCAGAGCCAGGAGTAAGCCCTGCACGTCACCAGGTGTGGCCCAGAGAAAAGAAAAACAAAAAAACAAACAAAAAGCCATCAAAAAGAGGAGACCTGCAGGAGCTGGAGAGATAGCACAGCAGGTAGGGCGTTTGCCTTGCACACAGCCGACCTAGGTTCGATTCCCAGCATCCCATATGGTCCCCCTGAGTGCATGAACCAGGAGTAACTCCTGTGCATCGCCGGGTGTGACCCAAAAAGCAAAAAAAAAAAAAAAAGATCTGCAGTGCCCTTGGTGGGTGTGTGTGGAGAGAGAGAGAGAGAGAGAGACAGAGAGAGAGATGGGGGTTTCTCCAGCTCTCACTGGGAACAGTCTGGGCAGGGCAGTGTCCTCGGCAGGGGTCAGGAAGGATGAAACTCCAGGCACTTCCTTCATGTTCTTTCTGCTCTCTCGTCCTCAGCGCCCTCGAGTTGGGGGCCGTACCGGTACTGCCCTTCAGAGCTGCTTTCAGGTCCCACCCGCTGCCTCTCCTTGGAGGTTTTACATAACGCAGATCGTGTAAAACAAGCACACGAATAAAAGCTGTTTCCATTCCAACGGAGAAGAAAATTGCAGGTTCCGAACACCAAGTTTAATATCGGCAGAGGGAACACAGTGGTTTCTGCATTACAATCCCTGAGTTTCAATCCTGCTACTAAGCGGACATCTGCTTTCCACAAGCTTCTGGACACAGAGGTTCTGCCCAAATACCATAGCCGGGGTCCGGGAGAGGCCTCCTGTGGGAGACCAGGCTGGACCTAGCACCACTGAGCACCACCAGGCGCGGCCGGAACCCTAGCAAAAAGGGAGCCAGAGTAGCCAGCTGGCTAGGGGACCCACCCACCCATCACGGCTCGCGGGCACAAAACAGAGACCAGCGCCCAGGGAGGGAACCTGGACACTCGCCTGGTCTCAGGCCTGTGGGGTCATCTGTGGACCTGGGTCCCGGACACTGTCCAGACATCCTCTTCCACTGCCAAGCACCCACTGCTCACGGGCAGGGGTCCCAGCTGGGGGCCCTTCTTGTACTTGCACAGAAAGGCCTCGGTCTTGCCCAGGCTCACAAGAAACTGCTCCACCAGAATCAAGGAGCCCAGGAGGGGTTGCGCCAGGGCGGTGTCCTTCCCGCAGGCCACGCCCCCAGGAGGTGGCTCTGTCCTGGCCACGCCCTCCCCGCAGACCACGCCCCCAGGAGCTGGCTCTGACCTGGCCACGCCCTCCCCGCAGACCACGCCCCCAGAAGGTGGCTCTGACCTGGCCACGCCCTCCCCACAGGCCACGCCCCCAGGAGCTGGCTCTGACCTGGCCACGCCCTCCCTGCAGACCACGCCCCCAGGAGCTGGCTCTGTGCTGACTGCGCCCACCCCTGTCCGCTCTGTGTCTGGCTCCGTCTGTGCCCGGGGAACTGAGTGCATGGCCGGTCCATGGTCGTCTGCAGGTCCTGCTCCAGGGGACAGTGCGGTGCTGCCCTTGTTCCAGCCGCTGAGGTGTCCCTGGAGGTCTTCACTGAGTAGCAGTACGAGGGTCCCGCCGACTCGAAGGACCCTGTGGAGACAGTGACAATCGAGTCTCCAGTTTCCCTATGAGGGAGACTGCGGGTTCACCTGGCACCTGTCTGCACACAGGACACCGTGTCCCCACCATCAGCCTCCCAAACTCAGGTTGTGCCACCCGCAAGGGCCTGGGAAAGGCAGGCACCTGGGGACACCCCAAGACTGCCTGGACCCGGGGGAGACACAGGGGGAGACTGAGCCTAGGCTGGAAGCAGGTGAAGATGCAGGGACAGTGCAGGGGACCACGGGGGGACCCTGGGGGCCCGGGGGAGCCCTGGGGTGGTGTGGAATGTTGCACTGGGACCCAGGGCTGGTGCGCAGGCAGGAGGGCAGAAGGCAGGTGGAGCCTGGTGACAGGGGCAGCGCACAGCACTGATGGCCGCTGGCCTCACTCCAGGGAAGGACACTGAGCACTCACACGCCACTCCCACGGCTGGCCTGAGCTCAGCCCCTAGAAAGGGCTCCCACGGGGCAGAAAACCAGGGCTACAGCTTGGAGACAGTGTCGGGCCTGCATGGGGAGCCACGTGCCAGGGACACTCGAGGTCTAGGTAAGGGACACTCAGGGGCTGTGTGTGTCAGGGACACTCGGGGGCTGTTAGGGACATGCAGACTTTGCTTCTGGTAGAAGCAACATATGGGACTATCAGTGGTTGTCCTCGAGTCCCTTGCTCATGAGGGCACAATGTGACCCCACGTCCCCTGCTTCCCAGCTACAGCCAAGCCGAGACCTGATGCCCCATGGCTCCAAGTGACCCCCGGCCTCACAGCTACGGCATGCAATGACCAGGTGAGCCCATGTCACGGGACACAACAGGCATCTGTACCCGCCCACGGTGTTCCTACAGTGGACCGCGGCCCTGGGGTCACTGCTGCTCACACACACCCTCTCCCTGCATCCCCCAAGAGCTCTGCGTACCCCGGTACGGGGCATGCACCCCCAGGCACCCCCGGAGGGCCCTGTGGCCAGTGCTGGGGTCCACGAGGCCTGACTCTCCCAAGGAGGGGGCTCCCTGTGTGCCCACACCCCGAGAAAGGGGCCCAAGACCGAAGCTCTCGGAGCAAAGCTGCCTCACCTCTGCATCTCCTGCAGCACGCTCCTGAAGTCCCTGCCCAGCCTGAACTTCTTCCCGAAGGGAACGTCGGAGATCACGGCGTCGACACTCTCTGACGGCCATGGCAGCTCTGAAACAGGCCAGAGATGCGGCGCTGACCCACGCGCCTTCCGGTTGCACCCCGAGTCTGCTTTATGGGCGTGGGTGCTGCTCCCTGGGAAGGACGAGGTCCCGAGAGGATTCGCAGGTCAGCTGGGGACAAAGAGAAGCTCTGGACCTAAGGGGACATGTCAGGTCCAGAAGAGGGCGGAAGACAAGTGGCCAGAGTGAAGAAGGGAGGTCCTGCACGTGGACAGTGTCCTCAGGACTGCCCTTCACTCACGCTGCCCCGCCATGCGCATACACACACACACACACACACAAACACAAACACAGACACACTCACATACACTCACATACGGGATTGCGTGTGCGCATCTGCTCTGAGGGGCTGACTGGTTAGTTGTCACCCGCAGAACTGGGCTTGGTGACGGGTCTGGTGCCTCTTCTTTCTTCCTCTCCAGACTCTTCTCAGGAATCAGGGCCCCCTGGGACCCTGTTGCCGGCTTCCTTCCTGCCCCCCTCCAGTGCAAGCCCAGCTGCATGTGGACACATAGACAGGGGCCGGGCCTGGACTTGGCAGGGATGGGCAGACCAAAACCATCCTTTTACTTCACACAGCAAAATTCTGATGGCTGGAGACGGAAGAGCAAAAGCAAATGTACTGCAGTTCAGGAAAGTCTAACCAGCCCCTCTCTCTCACCCGACGGCTGGAGAGGAGACAGAAGGGAGGCGGCGGCTGGGCACACCTGGGAGTCCTCAGGGGTCACTCCTGGAGGTACTCAGGGCACCCGACGTGGTGCCAGGAACTAAACCCAGGTTGGCCATATGCAAGGCGAGTGCCCTGGCCACTGTAGTGGCGGCCTTGGATGCTGTTCCGGAGCCAGGCGGAAGCAGCGTCCTCCTGCGTGGGTGAGATCCCGGGCACCCTGTGTGGTCACTGTCCCTCTGGCACACTGTGATCCTGGAGCTGCGGCCATACATGTGCTCCCGCCCCGCATACTGTTTTTCTCCCTGCCCGGAGGGAGCCTGGACTGGAGCGGCCTGGCCCCTGGTCCCCCGCCACTGGTCACCCTGTCCAGAGCGGGCCACCTCCACATGGCCAGCAGGGGCCCAGCTCACCTGGACTTGCCCTGGGCTGGCTGTGAAACTCCAGCTCAGCACAGTGTGGTTGGGGAAGCCCCTCCCACCCTGCCACAAGGCACAAGCGTCACAGGGGACAGCCGCTGGCCCAGTGCAGCTCACGCTGCAGGCCGGGAGGGGTCCCAAGAGCGCGGGCAGCTGAGAGGCAGGTCCCGCCCCAGCTGGGGACAGAGGTGGCCCTGGTCCCAATTGTGTGGCTTTGGGAGTAGCCTGACACCGAGGATGCTGGAACTACCCCGGGCTGAGGGCGTCTCTCTTGGGTTCAGACTGATTCATTCATTCCCGGTCACGGTACATGGCGGGCTGCTGCCCCCACCTTAATTAACACAAAGCCTTGACACAGGACCTCGACACGGGACATCAACACAGGACCTTGACACAGGACCTTAATAAGGGAACTTCAACATGAGGTCCTCGATACGGAGACCCTGTCACGGAACCCCGACTCAGAGCATACTGGGGCCTGCATGACCCCAGCTCTATGTACATCGTCTGTCTGTCCATCTCCCCGGTGCTCCGTCCTGATGCGTTACCTGTGACGGAGACTCGAAGAAGCTCCACCTTGTCCTCCAGGCCAGCGGCCCTCAGGTTGTCGGAGGCGCCGAGTAACTGCTTGTCGCTGACGTCGGCACCCACGTAATACACATCCTGTGAAGAAGGAACCTGACTCTGCGCTGGAGCCCAATGCGCTGAGGGACCCCAGGGTGGGAAAACCCACCTGCAGAAACACAACGAGCGTCTCTGATTTGGGTTACGACAGATTCATAGGCTGGAGGGACAGTACAGCGGGGTGGGTACACAATCTCTGGCGCCCCATATGGTCCCCCAAGCCCCACCAGGAACACGCTCTCAGCACCACTGGGTATGACCCTCCGGACCAAAAAGACAAAAATTAAATAAAAATGAAAGCCCCCAAATCACAGCACTTTTCAAAAATGATATCCAATGGCCAAAATCCAAACCTGTTAATATTTCACCATTACAGCTGCCTAAAGAATTTGGGGGATCAGCACGGCCAGTTAGGATTATGATTATTGTGAAATTTTTTCACATTTTTCCAAGTTTGTTATAGTAGTTTAAGAAACAACAAGACCATGGGTCAGCCCTTCATGGTCTCTTTTGATGACAGTAAACAGCAAGTCATGCTTGGCGTGACCATCCCCAACAGACGGGTGATTTACCAGACAAGAAGCTGGTAAATCAGCACCTACATACGGGAGCATCAGACTGTGGGGCACGTCCCACTGGACAACTTACCGGCCACTCCTTGGCAGCTTCCAGAAGGATTGTCCCAAGGCCACACATGGGGTCCAGGACAAAGGCCCCAGCCTGGAAGCAGAGATGCTGGTTTGGTACCTGGATGCCAATTGTGGAAACCAAGCAACGCCCCACAGGGACGCACCTGCCCCACACATTTGGAAGCAGGTGAGCCACTGGCAGGGCTGAGAAGGGAGGTGCTGAGGAGTGGTCAGGGGCCTGGCCACATGGGCCGGCAGCTCAGCATGTCCACAGTTGAGGGGGGTGGTCTGGGAAGGAACTCGGGGCTGGGAGGAAGTTGGGTGCGTCTATAACGGGACCCTCAGAAGCAGAGACAGAGGAAGCCCGGAAAGGTGAGAGCAATTCCACCACGGAGATGCCTCTGGACTTTGCAATTGGCCACTTTTCATGGGGCTATTCCAGACAGGAGCACGTGCCATCCCTCCATCTGCTCCCTAGAAATCCCAGCGACCGCCATCTTCCAGAACTCAATGAAACGCCAATGTAGGCGGGGACAGTAGCAGCAAACACCAGGACTCATGGGACAGGGGAGGAGTCGGCCCTTCTCCGTCCCCCAGCCCCGATGGGACTCTGAGATGACGCCCATGACACGCCGCCCAGCTATGTAAGCTCCTAAATGGCCACGATCCAGAGACACACAAACGAATCTTGGAACCGAGCAGCTCACTGCAGAGATCTCTCCAGATCCTGATTATTAAAATTTTAGAATTCCAGAAGCGTGTGGCCGCTCCTGTGGCCACACCACATTATATACTATCCATAACAAGCAACACGAAACATTCTCTAGCGTAGTCTTTTTGGCAGGTTTGAATGGTGGTGGGAAAATTCCAAGTAATAAGGGTGGTACTGGTGCAGAAATATGGCATGCAATCAAAGCAGAGAGAGAATATTGTGGAAACTGCCTGCCACGCAGGCAGGGGAAGGGTTGGGATTGGGCAGGGGGTTGGGAGGGATATTGGGGATTTTGGTGGTGGAGAATGTGCACTGGTGAAGGGATAGGTGTTTGATCATTGTATGACCAATACTAAAACATAAAAGCTTTGTAACTGTATCTCATGGTGATACCAAAAAAAAAAAGGTGAGAGCAATATCAGCAAAACGTGGAGGGGATAGCAGTGAGTGAATGATGAGGGGGCGGTGCCCGGGTGAGGGGCAGCATCGTCGTGTCTACAGTTAGGGTGCATTCCGAATAATAAGGAAAACCTCATAGGGCAGCTGCCCACTTGCTGCTCGTATAGTATCGCTGGGCAAGACAGGGCTATTTTATCTGCAGACGCTGAGACCCAGCAGTGAGAGACGGAACACAAGTGGAGCCCACCCCTGGGAGGGGACAGGGGCCCTGGAAAGATGTGCCCACTCTCAGGATGGCCTGCCAGGAAGACACAGGGCCCCCTGACCCTGCAACCACCCAGGGACACCGGGCCCCTGCAACCACCCAGGGACACCGGGCCCCCAGAAAGCCAGCATGGCTCGAGGTCATGCGTGCCCCCAACATGTCTGGGTGGTCCCACGAGAGCCAGGCGCCTCTGGCAGGGCCTGACCTGTCCAGGGTTCTAGGAGAGTCTCCCAGGTTTCCGGGCAGAAAGAACGGAGTCACCTCGGGGCCACCTGCTGCCACCCCAGAGCCCCGAAGCCCAGGTGGGTCAAAAGCCCCATGAAGACACAAGCCCGCAGGAGGAGGGGGCAGGAAGCTCCGGGGGCCACAAGGGAATATAGGTGGGGCAGCCCGTCACGGAAAACCCCTCCACAGGGAGAACCAGAAAACGACAGTCATAAGTCGACCCAATTAGCAGAAACTGGAGGAGAAAAGAGCTTGGGAGTCATCAACAGTGAGGGGGCCATGAGGCCAGGAGGCAGCGACCCCGGCTCTTGCCCCGAGAGATGGGACCAGAGTCGGCCGCTGTCCATCCCCAGAGCACGGCCAGCCCTGAACCGCCGGGAAAATGCGAGGAATAAGAAACTGCATTTACTATTAATGCCCCTTTAGCCTTAATCCATATAACTAATATTCACCAGTGAATGATGGTTAATGATATCAATTATTGATGGACATGGGAACATTCGAGTTCACACTCCCTCGTCAAGGTGAAGAAAAGCCCGGAACAAGGAATGCACAAGATGCGCCCACGGCACTGGAGGGCACAGGAAGGGGCCTGGGACAGGGATGGGGAGACAGATAAGGGACAGAGTGCCTGAAGTAGGGTACAGAAAGACTTTTCAGCAAATGGTGCTGGAAAAACTGGCCAGTGGTAAGAAAAGAACTGACCTGGATATCAGACCTGAATCCATAAAGTATAACGAGGAAAGCACAGGAGTCCCTTCGTCCCTTCATGACACCCACTCCAGAGGCGCGTTCAAGGAGACAGACGGGATCAAAGGGGAACGCCCGGGGCCGTACCAAGCCAAGGCCTCCACACCACAGGAGCTGGAGTCGGAACAGAAACCCCCCAGGACTGGGAGAGGGTATCCGCCCACCACGCGTTGGATTAAGGGTTGATATCTAACTTATATAAAGATGTAACAAGAGTGAAAGAACCCCGCTGAAAGCATGGGTAGAGAGGTGAACAGAAACTTCCTCAAAGAAGACGTACAGATGGTCAAAGGTGTATGGAAAATCGCTCTGTATGACTAACCATCAGGACACACGAATCAAAACAATGAGTACAGTCGCACACCATCACAGAGAAGAAAAACAACCAGTGCCGGCATGAAGTGGGGTAAAGGAACCCTCACTCGCTGCTGGTGGGACCGCCGACTGGCCCCATTGTCTTAGAAAACAACACGAACACTCAACAACACAGACAGTCTTCAGCTACACAGACGCGTCTCAAAAAACTAAGATTTGAGCTTCCATATGACCCAGCAATTCTACTTCTTAGCATCAACCCCAAGGGACCAAAAATTCTATTTAGAAGGATATTTGCACCCCGCCCCCCCAGACCTCACAGCACAGCACTATTCACACCCATCTAAGTCCAGAAATAACCCGAGTGTACAGGAACAGATGGCTGGAAATACAACCTATGGTACATCTACATGAAGGAATACTACTAGGCCGTAAGGAAAGACAGGTCACGCAATGTCCCGCCCCATGGGTGGAGCTGGGGAGTGCTGTGCTGAGTCATCAGCCAGGAGGACAGACAGACATGGGAGGGTGTGAAGGCAGGCAGGGAGCCGTGAACCTCCAAGGGCAACAGAGCCGCGGGCTTGCCTAAGGAACAGGGTAGCGCTGCGGGGAGGGGGCTTGGGGAGGGGGAGGGGTGCGACCACAATCGCCCTGGCTGGGCTCGCGTCCCTCACCACGAACAGTGCCGGAGGTCACGAGGCTCAGCTCCGTTCCAAAGCCCCTCTCAGCAGCGGGCAGGGGGCGGGGCAGTGAGCCAGGCTGCTGTGGGCACTTCCTGACGAGGATCCAGCTTCCCACGCGGACGGAGCCCTTCCACTCACCAACCCGGGTGCGGACAAGTCCCGAAGCAGAGGCTGCGTGGCCCCAAGTGCTGGAAACGGTCACGCACGGGGCAGCGTCCAGCCTGGGAGTTTCACAGCCAGAAGGTCTCAGCACGAGCAGAGCCCAAGTGCCGGGAGCAGACGCAGCAGGAGGGGCACAAGGCGCCAAAGGGGAGCAGAGAATCGAGGGAAGGCCCCCGGGGGTCCCCTCAGGGCGGGGTGGGGTCTCCTTGCCTGGATGTCTGCGAGCGAGGCCAGCGCCCAGGCGACAGTGGAGCGCAGTCCGGCCGTCTGGATGTAGGCCCTGCTGGCCAGCGGCGCCCTGTGAGGGAGAAGGCCAGAGCGTCCACTGTCGGCCAGGTGGGAGCCGGACTCCCTGGGACCAGGGTCTGCCCGTGGGTGCCCCAGGAGGACGGGGCAGGGGCGCACCCAGTCCCAAGCACCCAGTCACTGAGCTGAGTGACCCCGCGCACACGGTCTCACGTGCTCTGCGTGCAGCTAGTGAGGCCACGGCCTGGCCAGGCCCAGCGTGTGAAGCAGGGACCCCGTGGAGTGCCCATGACCCTCCTGTTCTCAGCCGCAAGGGAGAGAGAGCTTCGTGGCAAACTGGGTACGCAGGTGTTGGAGGATGCACAACCTCATAGGCCTCTCAGCTCCCAATGACAGGAGCCTGCTCTATCCGCCCCGCCTCTCCCAGACTCAGGCCCACGCTCCAACCTTCCTCCTCTCCCGGACTCAGGCTCACAGGCTCTCCGTCTCCTGGACTGCAGTGACAGTTTAAAGGGTAAGTCACTTGCTTTACACGGGGCCAAGCTAGTTCCATCTCCAGCACCCCTCAGGTCACCTGAGCCCGCCAGGAGTGACCCCTCAGGACAGAGCCAGGAGTAAGACCTGAGCAGTGCCGGGTGTGGTCCTCAGGCAAAAATAAACAAATAATAAAAGGACCAATACTCTTCCACAGTCCTAGAATAAGACCTGAAGAAGAAATTTAAGAACTCTGATGTTGTTTCCTATCTTAAGTAAAATTTTACATTCCAACAGATGAGAGATTTTCGCTTAAATTTGCACCAGGTGACAATCATTTGAAACTAGAATAATCTAATTCACTTTTCGGTCTGAATCCAGCGATCAGGTCTGCCGTAGTGGAATACTGCATGGGCTCATGACTCAGTGACAATCACTTTTCTTGCTCAAATGCTGCTTGCCTGTAGCTCTCTGTGTCCTCCCATTTTCTTCTGCAAAGAGTGTAACATTCGTCATTCTACAAACTCTTCTAATGCCCACACCTCATGCTTGGGATATAGTGCTTACCGGAAAATAGGAATTCCCACCACGGAGTAAATGTCATTCAGATGTACGAAGATCTGAAAGAACAAATACAGAAGTCAGAGGCGGATCAGAAAATGGGTCAACCAGTTTCTGACAAGATGAAAGTTCGCAAATGCAAAGCCTTGCTCGGAAGCTTCGAGATGCGCTTATTTTCCTAGCTGCAAATACTCAGCCTGGCAGTTTGATGCCTGCGAGGGGAGGGGTGCTGGGGGCTAAGGCCACACGCCACGTGTCGTGTCGGGACTCAGACCCGGGCCTTGCACATGCCTGCCACACTTCTCTGAGCAGAGCGAGGGGCCGGTTCATTTCACGGAAAGCTCTGAGGTGGGTCTGGGGTCCCCATCGGAACAGGGCGGGGCACTCAGGTTTGTGGTGGCGTACCCCGCCCTGGGCCTGACCTCGGGGGGCAGAGCCCTTCCCTCCGGCTGGCTCCCAGCAGCCCCTCTGTCCCGTGGTGGTCTCCGCTGGGTGCCCAGGAGGAAGAGCCAAATCCTCCGGTGGGAAGCAGAGGCAGAAGAGGTCATTTTCACCGGCTTGTGAGGCTCGAGGAGCTTCAGGTTCCTGCTGTTCTCTGGATGCGGATACTCAGCCCCACGGCGACCCTCGCATAAGCAGCTCGCTCGGACTCGGGCCAGGAGAAGTGGCTGCTGCTCTGGAGTGACTCCACTGGGCCATCAGACAAGCTTCCTGGGTCCCTCCCATCCGATAGTTCTAAGACCATCCAATCCAATCAGGAACAAATGAGCGAATCATGCAAATGACCAAACTGCTGGTCTAATGTAAGAGATGGCACAGTGAAGAGCTTCCTCAAAAGCCAGGACTTAGCGTCCCAGGCCTGTGCTGACTTTGTTCTGATTAAGACCAGGGTCATCGCATCCAACTCACTTTGAAAACAGAGAAAAGCTACAGTCCTGCAACCCCAACAAAGCCTCTGCCAGCACAGTCCGGAATCAGCACCATGCAGAACCAGCACTGGCCAGAATCTACCAGCACCGTCCAGAACCAGCACCATCCTGAATCTACCAGCACCGTCCAGAACCAGCACTGTCCTGAATCTGCCAGCACCGTCCAGAACCAGCACTGTCCTGAATCTGCCAGCACCGTCCAGAACCAGCACTGTCCTGAATCTGCCAGAACTGCCCAGAACCAGCACCGTCCTGAATCTACCAGCACGGTCCAGAACCAACACCATCCAGAATCTGTCAGCACAGTCCTGAATCTGCCAGCACAGTTCAGAACCAGCACCGTCCAGAATCTAGCAGCACAGATGGAACCAGCAGCCGGGTCCTGGCCTGGGGCAGTGCCTCTCTGCAGCTGTCTCACGGCACTGCAGCCACCAGGGAAGGTCTGGCTCCGCTTTGCCGGAACAGCCCCACTCAAGCGACCCACGTGGGTGAGACACCTTCACAGGGAGACTGCAGAACCCTCTGCACCAGCCTGCTCCCGAGGAGGAAACGCTGCGTGCCTCACACCAGTCACCACCGGGAACTGCCGCCCCAGCCCCCTCCCAGCCCGGCCTGGGCCTACAGCCCCCTACCTCCACGCCTGGGCTCCGCAGGTCCGCCTTCCAGCCGAACCGCTTCTTCAGGGCCACGCCCAGCACTCGCCCCGCCTCCTGCAAAAGCCGCAGTTAGATGGGGGAAGGGGGGGCTCGGAAGCAGAAAAAGGCGAGGGGTTGGGGGTCAAGGGCCAGACTGTAGGTCTGCACCAAGCCCCGCCCACCCCACGCTGATCCCCGCCCACTCTGCATCAAGCCCTGCTCACTTTGCACCAAGCCCCGCCCACCCCACCTAACTCCGCCCACTCCTGCCAGCCCGGCTCAGCCCAGATTCCCCCCACAGTGTGAACAAAACCCCGCCCACTCCGCCCCTGTTTGTTTTTTTGCCACTCCCTGAGGTACTCAGGGATCTCTCATGGGATCAGCCGTTTGCAAGACAAGCACCCTGCTTTGCTCCACTATCTATCTTTCTGGTCCCATGCATGCTTTTTCTTTCCTGGGGAAGTTAAAGAACTATCAGAGTGAACATCCAACCAAGATCGAAGACCACAGAGCTCCGAGGTCTCAGTCAGCCGAATACTTTACTCATTCTATACCTGTTTTGTTTATCAACTGAATTAGCAAACATTTCTCTCAGACACTCACTTCCCAGACAACAGAGAGAAGTGATAAGTCATCTTAAATAACTTATTTTAAGGTATGTTATACTAGAGATAGAAATATATCCCAATATTCTATTTTTTTCTCATATATTTACTTAATTTTATGTTTTGTTGTGACCAGGGGGGTCACACCTGGCAATGCTCAGGGACTATTCCTAGCTCTGTGCTCAACAGTGACCCCCGGTGGTATCTGGGGCTCCTATACACAGTGCTAGAGATTTGAACTGGGGTCAGCACATGCAAGGCAGTACCTTAAACCCTGTACTCTCTCTCCAGAACCTCACCATTAGCACTAGAGAAAACAATCTGACGGGGACAGGGTCGTACAAAAACTCTAAATAAAAACTTCTCAACAAAACTATCATGCAAAAGAAGAACTCAGGGCCAGGGGCCAGCTGGAGGAGCCAGCTGCATGTGCTTTAGCACTAGCATTCTAGAGGCCAACGTTCACTTTCAGTATCACCTGGACTCCCACACCCAGAACGGAGTACCCAGCAAGCACTGCGGGGTGTTTTCCCAAAACAAAATCTCGAAAGGAATTTTTTATCTAGGACAGAAAAGCAAACACATACCTATTAATTAAAATAATCTCAATAAGGAAGCAAAATAGATTAAACGTTAAATATAAAACTGGTGCCTAACTCATTGTAAAGATGATTCAGGGTACCCAGTGGAGGGGACTGGGGTTTTAGGACTGAGATTAAAGACCGCATTTTAATTTAATTAACGCATCTTGATTTTTCTTATACTATCTATAGGAAGTTTATTGAATTTCTTTAAGAAAGGTATTAAGTTGGCTGACTCAAAATAAAATTTCATATATTTTAGAAATATACAAACATATTAAGTCAAAAGATTTAAATTACAGTAA
>JAOXYA010279554.1:0-19137 GCA_028565675.1 Sorex palustris | reverse complement strand
TCGTCAGGAGTGAACCCTGAGTGCAGAGCCAGGAGTACCCTGAGCATAGCTGGGTGTGACGCCAAAACAGAAAGGGAGGAGGGAGGGAGGGAGGGAGGGAAGGAAGGAAGGAAGGAAGGAAGGAAGGAAGGAAGGAAGGAAGGAAGGAGAGGAAGGCTGGAGCGATAGCCCATTGGGGAGGGCGTTGGCCTGGCACCCGGCCGACCTGGGTTCGATCTCCGGCATCTCACAGGGTCCCCCCCGAACACCGCCAGGAGTGATTCCTGAGTGCATGAGCCAGGAGGGATCCCTGAGCATCGCCGGGTGGGACCCCCAAAAAGCAAAATAATTTAATTAATTAAATAAATAATGACAATAGAGCGATGAACGGGGCGTCAAACTCGTCTGTAGGAGGAGGCTGGCGTGATACCGGAGTCGCCGACGTGCTCGCCTTGCAAGCGGCCAACCTGGGTTTGGTCCTGGACGTCCCTACGGTCCCCGGAGCCCACCACGACTGACCCCCGTGAGCGCAGAGGCAGGAGTTAGCCCTGGGCGTACCACGGCACCTGGGTGAAAAGCAGAACCAAAGGGAAAGGACGTGAAGGTTTAGCTCTTTCTTGCTCTGATTCGATGCAGGTAAATGTGTTTCTTTGTTTGTTTGTTTGTTTATTTATTTATTTATTTTTGGGGGGTCACACTCGGCAATGCACAGAGGCTCCTCCTGGCTCTGCGCTCAGGAATCCCTCCTGGCGGTGCTCCGGGGGACCCTCGGGGATGCCGGGGATCGAACCCGGGTCGGCCACGTGCCAGGCCAACGCCCTCCCCGCCGGGCGATCGCTCCGGCCCCAAAATGTGCTTCTTTAAACCGGGGAAATCCATCTAAGATCGGCGTGGACGCGAGGCGGCGGTGAGAGGGAGAAAGGTCAGGGCTGTCCCCCGCCGCGTCTGTCCCGAGGTGGGCGCGGTCCACCCACCGCAGAAGGGCAGAAGGCCGCGTCTATTTTCAGAGCCCTAACGATGGGCAGGATGGAGCTAGGCTAAGCACCACCAGATGGGAAGGACAACAGATTGGCCCTCCCCCGTGTCTCTACGCACGTATGAACACGGTGCGTCGGATAAATAAATTATTACCAAGCCCACAAAGCGGTGCGGGGCGGGGGGTTACGGGGGTGGGGGGGGACAGATTCCTCGGGGAGAATGAAGGGATTTGCCGACAACGGGCAGGAGGAAAGGAAGGGCAGAGGCCCCCCGGCCCTGGTTGGGAAAAAAATCTCCCTGAACACGGGGGTCGAAGGAGGTGTGGACTTGAACACGCGGCAGCACTCTCCCCGCTGTGTGATGGCTCCAGCCCTCAGTAACTGTGGTTTGCAGGGAGAGCTTCAACTCTGCGGAAGAGAAATACGGACTGCACTAAGTACCGAGGGAGTTTTGGTTCCTTCCAACATCAGCAACCACGACCGCCGAGCGAGCTCCCTGCGGGATGCAGGACAATTTCAAGCGTGTGGTGTGGTGTGGTGTGGTGTGTGCGTGGGCTCGGCGAGGGAACCCAGTCAGGTAGCTGGACATCGGGTCTGCAACGTGCTTGGCGTTCACGACCCACACACTGCAGGACCAGGGGGATGTGGCAAGTGTGTGTGTGTGTGTGTGTGTGTGTGTGTGTGTGTGTCGTGCAGAGAGTTCTCCACTCCCTGGCAGTGGCCGTGCCCTCACGGAGCCGGCCGGGGTGTCCATCACGGGGGAGATGCTCAGACCTGAGACCCCCAGACCCTCCTCACCCTGACACAGATGACGACACCCGGTCCATCAACCAGCAGAAAATCGGGGGCACTGAGCTCTCTGCAGGAAGGGGCGGATGCAGGTCAGCGGGGGGACACCCAGAGGGCCAGCGATGCAGGAAACAGACAGGATTCCAAAGCCGGAGCTCAGGGTGGGCACGGCGGGAGCCCGGGGTGGCGTTGCAAGGCAGGTGGTTGCCCCTGAGAAACGTCTGTGCCCTGAGCTCAGAGACGGGTCCCGCCCGCACGGCGTCCAGCTGTCTGCCAGCACACCACGAGGAGGTCCCAGGTGGGGAAACTGAGGCACACATGCGCACAAACACACACACACACAGAATGCCCAAAGCTCTGGGGCCCCGTGGGCAGCCCTCAGTGAGCACTGCAGCTGACCACTGAGTCCCTGTAATAATGCCCCCCACACTCCGCTGTCCTGTTTGTTGTCCATTAGCGAGTCCGTCTGTCATGCCTGCCGAGAATGTTCTAGAAGACGGAGTCCTCTTGCCCAGGGGACTAGCCTGGCCTCGGGGGTGATTTCCCGGCCCCCCACCCCGAGCCTCGGAGGTGTGTGAGAAGCACCGTCCCACTGCCTCGCTGACCCCTCTGCAGATGTCCAGGCTTGGGGGCACAAGGGTGGTCAGAGGGTGCTGGACTCTGAGGGACAGTGCTCCGCTGGCTGACAGGACCCGTGTCAGGTAGAATCGAGTCCTGTGGGTACCAAGGGCATCCCCCCACCGGCTCAGTGACCCCCACCCTCACACAGACACAGACACACGCTCTCTCATACCGACACATCCAGTCAGACACAGACACACACTCGCAGACGCACAGACATTCACGCACAGGCACCGGCTCACACAGAACACTCACACACTCTCACACTCAGACCCTGTCATGCCCCTCTGACCCCGGCCATGGCCTCCCAGAGCCCCCCATTATGCCCCCAGACCATGTCATGGACCCCCCAGGCCCCCGTAGTGACCACCAGACCCCCGTGGTGTCCCAATGCCCCCAGACCCCATGTCCCAGACCTCCAGACCCCGCCGGGAACCCGCTTGTGGCCGGCTTGAGAGCACCGACCCCTGCCCGGAGTCCTGGTCACCTGCGGCCAATAGGCCAGGCCCCCCGTGGCCGGGCCGGGCTGTGTGCGGGAGACCGCAGGACCCATCAGCCCAGCGGGGGGGGGGGGTCCTGCCACAGGGGTCTTCCCGGCCTCGCCTGTCCCCTTAGGGCCGGAGGCGTCCGCCCAGAGCCTGCGGGCACTGCTGGGCACTGGTGGCCAGCGCCAGGGCCCTGGGTCCACCCCACAGGGGGGTGGGCTGCAGGACCCTGTCCTGGTGCTTCGGGGGTCCGGGCTATGGCCAAGCTGACCCTACCCTCTCGTGCTCTCTCTCTCTCTCTCTCTCTCTCTCTCTCTCTCTCTCTCTCTCTCACACACACACACACACACACACAGCCCGGCAGAGGCATGCTGCTAGATCACGCAGGCCCCTCCGCCCCCGGAGTTACGAGCCCCCAAGCGCGCGCATTAAGGCCGGGCACTAAATCGCAATCAGGGGCTGATGGATGGCACGTATGCCTGAGGAGGGGATGCCCCCCACACCCACCCGGGCTGCAGGGTGCTCCTGCCCCCACCCCACCCTCGATTCCTCCAGGACGCCCCCCCAGCTATGCCCCCACATGCCCAGGTGTGTGTGCACGTGTGCGTACACGTGTGCGCATGTATGCACATGTGTGTACCTGTGTGCATGTGTGCGCACGTGTGCAATTGTATGCACATGTGTGTACATGTGTGTGCATGTGTGCGCTTTGTGTGTATGCACATGTGTATCTATGTGTGCGGATGTGTGCATGTGTGTGCATGTGCGTGTGTGTACGCATGTATGCATGTGTGTGCGCGCGCGCGTGTGTGTGTGCACATGTGCGTACGTTATGTGCGTGTGTGCACGCACACATATCCACATGTGTGCGTGTGTGTGTACATGTGTGGATGTGTGCACATGTGTGCATGTATGTTGGTGTGTGCACCTGTGTGCATGTGTGTGTGTGCATGTGTGTGCACATGTGTGTATGCATTTGAGTGTGTGCACATGTGTATGTGTGCACATGTGTGCGTGTGTATACATGTGTGTATGTGCACGTGTGTGCACGTGTGTATGCACATGTGTGCACGGGTGTGCCCTCCTGTCTAGGAAGTTCCTTCTTCCCACAGTCCTGGACAGGGGCAGGTCCCGTGAGGTGCCCTGACCCGCACACTAGATCCCCGTGCACAGATCACGCCTGAATCATGCACAGATCACGCGTGAATCCTGCAGGTCCCGAGCACAGGACCCAGCTGCTGTCCGTGAGCCGGGGCAGGGCTCGTCCTGCCCACGTCGGGTCCCCCTGCAGGAGCAGACGCACCTGGGGCGGGTGGGCAGGATGGGCAGCAGTGACCTCAAGCAGGGGCTGCAGGGGTCAGGGGCGCGACCCAGGGGTGCAGGTGGCCGCAGTGCAGCCTGGGCCGGGGTCAGCTTCCTGCCGTGGCTGGAGAATGCAGCCTGCACTGGACACTGATGCCCAAAACGCCCCCATGAGCTGACCCTGCCTTGGTGACCCAGCTCCCCTGACCTGACCCTGCCTGGATGACCCAGCCCCCTGAGCTGACCCTGCAGGGCTGACCCAGCCCCACCCCGCTGTCCTGCCGCCCGTAATGACCCTGCCTGCAGCCCACGTAGCCGGTCCTGACCCCTCTCAGAAGCCCCGTTACAACAAGTGGCCTGGAGATCAGCCGGCTAAGGGGGGCCCCAGCACGCGTCCCGGAGTGAATCAGTGATTCCGGCAGCAGGGACATGTGGGGACGCCGGCCCCCGCGGGAGGCCCCCGCCCTCCCCCACCCCCACACCGCCGCAGCCGTAAAGCAGGAATGCTAATGAAGCCAGCCCTCATCAGCAGCTTCATAAAGTGCATTTATTTCCCTGTCACTGGCAGGACGCGGCTTGGCCTCCGGGGAGGGTCATTGAATAGAGACGCTCGCTCTCTCCCCCGGGGTAGGGGGTGGGGTGGGGGGGACCAGGGGCAGGGGAGGAAGAGAGGGAGGGGCAGGGGAGGAGGAGGAGGGATGCGGCTTTCCCTCAGCCAGGACCCACCATCAGGGACTCGATGCAGTGCCTGGGACTTTGCAGCCGGAATCAGGCCAAGTGCAGTTGTCCAGGTTGCGCACTGCAAGATTTCACTGGCCTTCCTCTGGCCGCGCCTGATCTCCGTCCACAGGAAGTTCCCACGTCCCCGTGCCTTCCCGGCACTCCCCTGCTGGCCCCTTGCGTCCCCACCGCGGGCCCCTCCACGTGCCTTCTCGAGCAGCTTTGTGAGCACTGAACTCGAGCCCAGGATGGGGCCGGGGGAGGGTGGAATCTGCACCGGCGGCTGCGTCCGGGACACAGTGGCCACAGCTCCTGGTGAAGAAGATGCAGACAGGCCCCCCTGGGGCACAAGCCGGCTTCCCGCCTGTGTCCCAAGCGGGGAAGGTTTCAGCGCCGCCCTTTTTCCTGGCTGCATCCTATTCCCCTGCACCCCACAAACGCAGCCGCCTGGGGTTTCCGCCTCCACCCGCACACGCGGATTGTTCCCCCCTTCTGCTGGGCCCGCGGGACGCCCTGTGTGCGTGGCTGGGACGCATCTCTGTGACAGCCTCTGTCCCTGCATGTCCGTTTGCCCACGGGGGGTGGGGGAGGGGGGCGCTGTGGGGGACCCCGGGGCAGCCCCGTCCCCCGCCCGAGCGGGGGCTCACACCTGCCCACGCCGCTCAAACGGCGCCAATTCCCTGGTCGCCCCCCGGCCCGGGCCGCTTCCTGCCAATTTCTCAGAGAACAAAACGTATGAGGTGCCAGGCCCGGCCGGTGTGGAATGTCTGGCCGGGGGTGGGGAGGGAGGGCGGGTGGGGGGCCGCGGACCACCCAGGCGCGAGGGTCTGCTCGCTCGCCTCGGCCCCGGCGTTTCGGAGCCCGGCGGCCTCCTCGGGAAAACAGCCAGGAGTGGGCGCGGCACGGGGTCAGGGCGGCCGCCCAGCTCCCACGGGGCAGGGCCGGCCAGGGGGGCACTGGGCTGCCCTGCACGGTGGACGCTCGTGCCCCAGTGTCCGGCCCCTCCAGTCTGACGGCACCCAGAGAGAAACAGGACACGGCCGGCCCTTCATCTGCCCTGTGAATGCACGTGGGCACACACAGTCACGCGCAGACACGCACACGGTGTACGCAGTGCTCACTCAGACAACACGCACACCGTCTGTGCACACGCACAAATGCACAGCACACACTTGGACACCTTCGTGGGGGGACACAGGCACGAACGGTCGTCCGTGGGCATCTCCGTGCAATGCACGCGGGGCCTTGTACGTGTGCGTCAGACAGTGGGATGTCCCTGACGTGTGTGAAGAGATCCCGCATATGCCTGGTCCCACACATGTGTGCAAGCAGACCCCTGCAATGCACGCATACGTATGCCCTCGTGTGTGCTTTGATAAAAGACCACCTGGGCACGCACATCTGCATGCAATACGTCCACGCGACACACAGGAGCCCTGGCTGGTAGGTGTTGACCTGCGCACGCCTATACACGGATGTGCACACGGATGTATGCAATATACAATGCTCACACAGGTAATACACATGTGATATGCACACCTGTGTAAGTGCGTGCATGCAGAGGCTGACACGTGTGTGTAATGCATGCATACATGTCTGTGCAGACAGAACACATGTGCTGTTACATACATGCAAGTGCATGCATGTGTGTATATAATCGCACATGTGCCTTGCACAGGCGGGCACACATGCCCACATATATATGCATCACCCGTGTCTAGGTGTATGTGCGTGCAGGTTCATACATGTATCACCTGTGTCTAGGTATGTGCGTGAAGTACATGCATACATGGGTACATACATACATGGGTACATGTATGACCCATGTCTTGGTGTGTGTGTGCAGGTTCATACATGCATCACCCATGTCTTGGGGTTCATACATGTATGACCCATGCCTAGGTATGTGCGTGCAGGCTCATACATGCATCACCCGTGCCTAGGTATGTGCGTGCAGGTTCATACATGCATCACCCATGCCTTGGGTTTCATACATGTATCACCCATGCCTAGGTATGAGCGTGCAGGTTCATACACGCATCACCACGCCTGAGCTTGTGCACACAGCCTCAACACGTGCCTTCACGCAGCGGTTCCCGTCCGTCTCCCCGCACACCCCGACGACGACGACGACGACGACGACGACGAGGGCGTGCTCCAGGCCAGCCCCTGCATGCTGGGTCGAGCGCGGCTGCTGGAACCGGGCCAGCCTGGGGGGAAGCTTCCCTCTCCCCACTGAGACTGAATCTGGACGCGACCCAGCGCTCCTTGGCGGGGCGGCGGCGGCGGCGGCGGCGGCGGCTGCGAAGGAGCAATTAAGGCCCTGATGGAGTGCTGGCGTGATGAATGCAAAGCGTCCCGCTTAATGGGCGCATTAAGTAAACTGCCGCTTAAAACGCCCATAGATCACCGGCCGGCCCTAATTGGCTCCCCGATCTGCCGGCCGGCGCACAGCGTGGTGTGGTGTTCCGCCGAGCTGAGCTGCTCCGGGCCTGCACTGCGGCTGGCCGGTCAAACGCCATCCATCACGCCTGCGGGGACGGCAGGGCAGGCGGCCTGGCCAGGGGTCCCGGGGGGGGGGGGCAGCTCGTTATGACCTAGAGCCAGGACAGAGCCCTGGGGCGGGGAAGGGGCAGGGCTGGACCGGGCAGACGCTAAGGGGGCTTCTGCCGCCCGCTAGAGCCCCTGCCCCCAAGCCTGCTGTCTGTCCCAGGAGGGCCCGACAGGACCGCGATGCCCCGTGGGTCTGCAGGGACCCAGGGACCCTCCCCCACGATGGGTCAGCTGACCTCAGGGTCAGAGGGAGGGACTGGCCACACAGCAGTCATGGGGGCACGTGTGTGCAGCCCACAGGGTCCAGGGTGGGCTCTGGGGGTTATAAGGAGGAGACGGGGGGACCAGGAGGGTCCTGAGGTGAGTCCTTCTCCCCCAGGACCCCACGGTGGGCCCTGGGGGGTATAAGGGGGGGGTGGAGGGACCAGGAGGCTCCTGAGGTGGGTCCGTCTCCCCCAGGACCCCAGGGTGGGCTGTGGGGGGTATAAGGAGAGGGTGGAGGGACCAGGAGGGCCCTGAGGTGGGTCTGCCTCCCCCAGGACCCCAGGGTGGGCTGTGGGGGGTATAAGGAGGGGGTGGAGGGACCAGGAGGGCCCTGGGGTGGGTCTTCCACCCCCAGGCCCGCGTCCCTCTAAGAGGAGCAGAGGAGGGCTCCGGCTCAGAGGGATGACCAGGTGAGGTCAGGGGTCAGAGGGCGCCTCCCAGCAGGAGGTGGGTGCTGGGTGCCTCCCTGAGTCTACGCGGGGGGTCGTCCGGCGCTAGGGGTCCTGGGAGGTCGTCGGAGGGTGCAGCCCCCGCCCCAGCCTGAACGTGCAACAGCCAAGCCAGCCTCAGTGGCGGTTCCTGTCACCCCGCTGAGGTCCGGCGGGGCCCAGGGGAACCCCGGGTTCTCCCCAGGGAGGCTCCGAGCAGGCCCTGCGGGACGGGACGTGGCAACGGCGCGGAGGGCAGGGACAGAGACAGAGGAGTTGGGAGAGGGAGACGTCGGTGCAAGGCACAGGCAGGAGAGACACAGAGAGAGACACGGAGAGACAGAGAGGGAGACAGAGAGAGACAGCCGGGAGAGACAGGAGAGACGGATGAGAGACGGGGCGGGGAATAATAAGGGTGTGGGTGGGAGAGACGGACAGAGGGAGAGACAGAGACCGAGACAGGAGAGAGACAGAGACAGCAGAGACAGAGAGAGATAGGAGACAGAGACACAGGAGAGACACAGAGACACAGGAGAGAGACGGAGAGACAGAGACGGGACAGAGACAGAGAGACCAGAGAGAGACAGAGATAGGAGAGACGAAAATGGGAGATCGAGCCGGCAGGGCAGGGGCGCCCGAGTCCTGGGAGCCTCTGCGCAGAGGAAGCTGCAACCAAGAGGCCGCCCACAAGAGGCCGCCCCCGGCAGGGCTCCCTGGGCACTCCTGCCGCACCCACGCACCGCAGGCGGGCTGCGCGGTGCAGACTTGACACCTCCGCCTGCTCACGGGGCTGGAAGGACCCGGGCCCTGGCTGGGAAAAGCGGAAGGCGGGACCCCAAAAAAGCAAAAATAAATAAATTTAAAAAAAGACCCCTCGTGGCCAGCCAGAATTTCCAGGATTGATCATGGCGGGTTCGTGCGAAACCACCTGCACTGCCCGCGGCGTGGGTGTCCCCTGTAGGTGCCCGTGCCCAGCGTCCCCTGCCACTGGCCCTGCGAAAGGCCCCTTTCGCTGCTGCGTTTCAGCGTTTCCGACAAGGAGCCACGGAGACGGCCCCGCCCGACCCCTGCCCTCACGTCTCAGGCCCTCCAGAGTGAGAGCCCCGGGGTCCAGCACTGGCCTGGCGTGGGGCTTCCGCTGCCCGTCTGCCCGGCACACGTGGCGCCCGGCTCTCGGGAACCTGTGACCTTGCAGGAGCCTCGTGGCCCCCGAAACCTCCCGGGTTAGTTCAACAGCTACAAAGCGCAAAGGTCCTGGGGTTCCCGGCAGGACTCGGACACACCCACTGCCCAAGGAGGAAAATCAGCTGCGCACGTCGCCCAGAGGCCAAGAGACAGGCCAGCGGCCGCCGCCCACGGTCCAGCCCCAGGGGTCTCAGCGCGGGGAGCGGAAGACGTTCCGCTGAGAGTCGGTCACTTTCTCCGGACCCGCCTCTGTCCCCCGCGGACGGTCGGGGAGGCTCGGACTGAGAAAGTCTGGGATGGATGATGACCCCGCACAGCATGGCCGGCCACTCCAGGTGGCCACCCTTGCTCCGTCTTCCCGCCAAGGGGGTCATCCCTCCACCCTATTCCCCGGGGAGCTGCGGGTGCAGACCGGCCTGAGAATTTGCTCTCTGCAGGAAAGGGGGGTCAGGGCCCGAGGGCTGGGTCACCGGGTCTTTGTGCTGTCCAGCAGTGTCCAGCACCGCCGTCCTGTTGTTCATCGACTGGCTCGAGCGGGCACCAGTCACGTCTCCACGGTAAGACTCGTTGTTAGTAATCAATAATAATAATAATAATAATAATAATTTATTACACTGTTCCTTGCCTCAGAATTAATAATCAATAATATAGCACAGTCCTCCTGCTGTTCATTGATTGGCTCGAGCGGGCACCAGGCATGTCTCCATGGTGAGATTTGTTGTTAATGGTCAATAATTAAAATAATAATAATAATAATAATAATATTCTTATTCTGTTCCTTGCCTCAGAATTAATAATCAATAATATAGCACCGCCCTCCCATGGTTCATCGACTGGCTCGAGTGGGCACCAGGCACGTCTCCACGGTGAGACCCGTTGCGACTCTGTTTGGCATCTCGGAGACGCCACGGGGAGCTGGCCGGGCTCTGCCACCGGGCGGCCGGGATCCTCTCGGGACCTGGCCGAGAGGCTCTCCGAGAGGGGCGGAGGACTCGAACCCGGGTGGCTCTCAGTGACCCCCCCCCAGGGTCTGCACTCGGCAATCAGTGGCCCCAGTCCCTGCTATGGACTTGGAGGGGGGCGCGTAGGGGGCCACGGTCTGTGCAGCCTCTCGCAGGCCTCCTGTGGGGTCCTCTGCCCTCTGACCTCTGCCCCCCAGCGGGCTCTGGGGCCTCATGGGTCACCAGGGGACGGGGATGGTCCACCCCGAGGCCGGGCAGGGCCTCAAGTTCCACAAGGGGCCAAAGCATGCCCCCAACACACACACACAATGAGACACTGGCCCTGTCTGGGCAGACACACACAGGCACACAAAGGCACACACATGCAGACGTCGAGACACACAGACACACAGACTGACAGACACACACACAGACAGACACACAGACAGGCACGCACAGAGACACACCAAGACACTCAAACACAGACAGACACACAGAGAGGTAGCACAGACACACAGACACAGGTGGACAGGCACACACAGGCAGACACACAGACACACAGAGTCACAGACGCAGACATGCGCAAGGAGACACACACATGCACACAAGCACACATGAATGGATGTAGAGACTGCACACAACACAGACACACGTGGACGGACACACGCAGACATGCACACAGACACACGCAGATGGACAGACACGCACAGACACACACAGACCCACGGATAGACACAGAGGCACAGACACACCCAGACACTCAGACACACACAGACACTCAGACACACACAGATACACACAGACACACACACAGACACACACAGACCCATAAACAGACACAGATGCACAGACACACCCAGACATTCAGACACACACGCAGACAGACACAGAGACAGACACACCGGCACTCAGACACACACACACAGACACACAGGCACTCAGACACACGCAGAGACACACACAGGCACTCAGACACACACACACACAGACACACACACAGGCACTCAGACACACACAGACCCGCAGGCAGACATGCTCAGATACGGACACACAGACATACCTATGGAAAGACAGGCACAAACAGACGCACACAGACACACAAATGCACAGACACGCACAGACGTACATGCAGACACACTCACAGACACACAGGCACACCTGCAGGCACAGGCGCGCACACATAGGCATACACAGAGATGACGCACGTGCGCATACACAAATACACACAAGCGCACATAGAGATACGTACACACACAGAGAGATATAGACAAGCACACACAGAGAGACGACACACACGCACACACAGATGCATACAGGCAGAGACACACAGGCACACACAGAGAGACATACAAGCACACGCAGGTACAAGCACACGCAGGTACAAGCCCACAGAGAGACACACACGCACACACAGATGCGAACACCACACACACACACACACACACACACACACACAGGCACTCCCAGGCCTGGGGTCTCCCTGCCGTAGCCGGGCTGCTGCGGGTGGGTGGGTCGCGGCCCCCGTGAGCCAGAGTGGGGGTCCCTAGAGCCCTGCCCTGTCCAGCTACAGCCTGGCCCTGCTAGGGGCCTCCAGCCCTGGTGGTGCAGCCCTGAGGCCCGGCAGGGGGCAGGGACCCCGGGGTCTGAGGGGACGGGACGACAGGGGTGTCAGAGGGAGGGGTGGGGTGCGGGGACAGAGGTGGGCATCTGGGCGGGGGCCTGGCCAGGGCCAGGACGGAGCTCACCTGCCCTGTACAGCCACAGGACTGGCGCGAAGTTGTCATGATTGGCCCCAGCCTGACAGCCACCACAGGGCATTAGCTCGTCCCCTGGGAGAGCCAGGAGCCGTGGGGGGGCCTGCGCTGTCATCCCAGAGTCAGTCTGCGCATTTAGATGCAAATGACCCAGCGGATAATGAGACCAGGACCCGGCCCAGCTGACAGCCAGCCCCGCCCCCAGAGCCCAGGGGTCACCTGCTCAAATCAGGGACCTCGGCTGCCAGAGGCACATTACAGTGGGCGTGGTCGGTCCGTCCACAGGGGTGGGGGGGGCGTGAGGAGACCCCCCCTCTCCACCACGTCCGTCCGTCTGTGGTAGCCCCTGCCGCCAGCCTCCGCTCTCCGGCCTGGTGGCGCACACACTCACACATTTTTCTTTTCTTTTTTTTTTTTTTTTGCTTTTTGGGTCCCACCGGGCAATGCACAGGGATTCCTCCTGGTTCTGCAGTCAGGAATGACTCCCAGAGGTGCTCGGGGACCCTCGGGGATGCTGGGACTCGAACCCAGGCCGGCCGCGTGCTAGGCCAATGCCCTCCCTGCTGGGCTATCGCTCCAGCCCCTTGCAGACTTTTTAAAAGAAAACCTCTGGGTTTTCCATTTATCATTATTATTATTATAATTATATTTATATTATTATATTTATTATATTTATATCATGATGATTATTATTATTATATTTGGCTTTTTGCATCCCACCCAGCGATGCCCGGGGGTCCCTCCTGGCTCTGCACTCAGGAATGAGACTCCTGGCGGTGCTCAGGGGGACCCTAGGGGATGCCGGGAATGGAACCCGGGTCGGCCACGTGCAAGGCCAACAGACGACGTCCACGTTGCAGTCTCATCCCGCTGGGCCGTGAGGAGGTGCGGTCACTGCGTCCCGCCCTGGCTGCCGGACAGGCCCGGGTGTGAGTAGCCGGGACAGAGGAGACGCCCTGACGCCCCCACAGACCCCCGCGGCCCGGAGAGAGTCCGGCCTCGCTGCTGGGGGACGCCCGGCGCCTGGCACACTACGCTGGGCCGACCTTCTCCGGAGCCCCCGCGCCCTCACTGACCTCTGCCCGCCCCGAAACCGCCCGAGGCCTCCTCGGAGCCGCCCACCTGCACCGCGGGGCGGGAGAAGCCGTCACAGAGATCACAGGTGCCAGGTCTGGCCAAGGAGGCCTGAAAAATTAATGGGCTCTGGCTCCCGCGGAAGACAGGCGGACGGACGGAGGGAGGCTCTCGCTCAGGGCTCGGGCAAGGGCAGTGCCCCGGGCAGGGGGTCTCGTGCGGGGTCACGCCGGGGCTGGGGCTGTGTGTGCGTGCGTGTCTGTGTCTCTGTGTCTCTGTGTGTGTGTGTTTTGAACAGGGTTTGGGCTGTGTGTGTGCGTGTGTGTGTCTGTGTCTCTGTGTATGTGTGTATCTCGGCAGAACTTGGGCTGTGTGTGTTTGTCTGTGTGTGTCTCTGTGTCTCTGTGCCTGTGTGTGTGTGTCTTGGCAGGGCTTGGACTGCGTGTCTGTATATATCTCTGTGTCTGTCTCTGTGTCCCTGTGAGTGTGTCTGTGTGTCTCTGTGTCTCAGTGTGTGTCTCGACATGGTTTGGGCTGTGTGTGTGTGCGTGTGCGTGTCTGGGTATCTGAGTCTCTGTGTGTGTGTACCTCGGCAGAACTTGGGCTGTGTGTGTTTGTCAGTGTGTGTGTCTGTGTGTGTCTTGGCAGGGCTTAGGCTGTGTGTGTGTGCGCATGTGTGTGTGTCTGTGTGTCTGTGTCTGTGTCCCTGTGCCCCTGTATGTGTGTGTCTATGTGTCTCTGTGTCTGTGTGTGTGTGCATGTGTGTGTCTCTGTGTCCCTATGTGTGTGTCTCAACATGGTTAGGGCTGTGTGTATGCGTGTGTGTGTCTGGGTGTGTCTGGGTGTCTGAGTCTGTGTGTGTGTGTGTGTGTACCGCGGCAGAACTTGGGCTGTGTGTTTGTCTATGTGTGTGTGTCTGAGTCTCTGTGTGTGTGTATGTGTTGGCAGGGCTTGGGCTGGGGTGCAGGGAGTGTGTTCTGAGGGCTGCTCTCTTCAGCCCTCGCCCCTCTGTCCAAGCAGTGGTCTCTCCGCCCCCCAGCACTGGGCATCGGGGTCCTGGTGTCCTTGCAAAGGGAGGCCAGTGGTCCTCACGGGGAGAGGCAGGACGTGACACTCCGGGGGTCTGAGCACCAGGACAGGTGCCAGCGAGAGGAGGTCGGCCTGCAGGAGGAGCCGGGATGGGCAGGGCAACGCAGACGCCAGTGTCTCTGTGTGTCTGTGTGTCTGTGTCACTGTGTCCCTGTGTGTGTGTGTGTGTGTGTCTCTGTGCCTGTGTGTGTGTGTGCCTGTGTGTGTCTCTGTCTCTCTGTGTGTGTGTCTCAACATGGTTTGGGCTGTCTGTGTACGTGTCAGCACAGACATCTGAAGTGGACGTCAGTGTGGACAGAGCTGGTCAAGGGGACAAAATGGGCTGGCAAACTCAGGATGAGCAAGTGGACGGATGAGTGGACGGACGGGTGGTCAGTGGGTGGATGGGTGGATGGACGGGTGGGTGGGTTGGTGGGTGGATGGATGGATGGATAGACGGATGGATGGATGGATGGATGGATAGACGACGGACAGATGGATGGATGGATGGATGAGTGGACGGATGGATAGGTGGATAGGTGGACGGATGGGTGGGTGGATGGATGGACGGATGGATAGGAGGATGGATGGATGGATGGATGGATGGATGGATGGGTGGATGGGTGGATGGGTGGATGGATGGATGGATGGATGGATGGATGGATGGATGGATGGATGGGTGGATGGATGGGTGGATGGATAGGTGGATAGGTGGATAGGTGGATGGATGGATGGATGGATGGATGGATGGATGGATGGATGGGTAGATGGGTGTGTGCATGGATGGATGGATGGATGGATGGATGAGTGGACGGATGGATAGGTGGATAGGTGGATGGATGGGTGGATGGGTAGATGGGTGTGTGCATGGATGGATGAATAGATGAATGGGTAATGGGTGGATGGATGGATGGATGAATGGGTGGATGGACGGGTGGATGGATGGATGGGTGAGTGGGTGGATGGATGGACGGGTGGATGGACGGACGGATGGACAGACGAACAGACGGACGAATGGACGAATGGACGGATGGGTGGGTGGGTGGGTGGATCGATGGATGGATGGATGGGTGGGTGGGTGGATACATGGTCAGGTGGGTGGGTGATGAGGTCCAATGGATAGGTAGATAAGTGGATGGATGGGTGGGTGGGTGGATGGTGGACGGCTGGTGAGTGGCCAAGTAGATGAATGGGTGAGTGGACAGATGGTCAGGTGGACAGATGAATGGGTGTGGAAGGCAGGCTGGATGGTGGATGGACTCTGGGCAGACAGTCAGGTGGGTGCTGTTGGGACAGAGATGACCAGGTAGGTGAGTGAATGGGGGGTGGGCATGGATGGAGAGAGGGACAGAGAGAGGACCTGGTGTAGAAGCCGGCGCAGAAGTGTGGGAGCCCAGGGACGAGTCCATGGTCAGTCGCAAGGGAGAGACCGGCCATGTCCCTCCGAGCACTGAGGCCACCTGCGAGCTCACTGTGTTCGCAGGCCAGGAAGACGCAGCGTGGACCGGGCAGTTCCTCGGTGGGAAGCCTGAAGGCGACCCCCCCCCGCCGACTCTCCGTGTGTTGTTAAACACGGCGGCCAGCCGAGCACGAACCCCCCAAAGGCCACCGAGCATTTACGCCCCGGCTTCCTCTCTTGGCAGATTTTTCACTTTATCTATATTTTATTTCCGTCATGAAAAATTCACGACGCCTTTTCCTCACAGGTGAGGGGAAACATGTGGCTCGTGGAGAGAACAAACGACACGATGAGACGTGGCAAACGCCGATCACTTGCCTGGGATGTCGTCTCGCGGATGGCAGGCAGGAGGGAGGCTGCAGGGAGAATGAATCAATCCCGCTCTGGAGCCGGGAGGGAGCGAGGGAGCTGGCCGGGAGCGCGTCCGTCACTCAGGCCGGCGGTGCGGGGACGCGGGTGGCTCGGACGTGTGGCGGCGGCGTCCGTCATCGGCTTCTGCTCGGGTAGACCGAGTGCAACCCCAGGGCGGGGGACCCGGGGGCTGGGGAGTGGGCCGGCCTGGGTGTTTCTCAAGACAGTCGCGTGTGGCTGTCCGGGGGAGGCCGCGCACTCGAGCTGGCCGGTGGGAGACCGCGTCCACCCCGTGTGGGGAAGAGCGTGCAGACGGCTTACCTCCCGCGCGAGAGAGAGAGAACTGGGTCGGCAGGACTGGAGGGAGAAAGAGAGAGAGGGAGGAGAGAGAGGGACAGAGAGTGAGAGAGGGGGCAGAGGGAGAGATAGAGGTAGGGAGAGGAAGAGAGACTGAGAGAGGGAGAGAGAGAGACAGAGAGAGACAGAGAGTGAGAGGGAGGGGGAGAGACAGCAAGAGGGAGAGAGAGAGGAGACGGAGCACTGTCAGGTGTGTGCGGGCCTGCATTGCAGTCCCCTGTGACCACTGTGTCAGCAGGTAGCACATGTCTGCACGTGTGTGGCTCTAAGTGTAGATGGGGGTCTTCATGTTCATGTGAGGGAAGGGATGAGTGGAAAGCTGTGTGTCTGTGCATATGCCCAAGTGGGTGAGCACGTGGCTGTGAACACATGGCGAGTCATGTCTGTGTAGACACGCATGGGTGTGTGTGTCTGTGTAGATACGCGTGGACGGGTGTCTGTGGCTATATGCATGGGTATGTTTATGTGCTTTTTCCTGCCGCCCGCCACCTCCACCTGGTCCCTCTGGGTACGTCAGTTATCGGCAAACCAGTGAACCTGCACACTTGTCTACACTGCCTTCCCAGGGTGGGGGCTTCCCCTGGGTGGCATTGACCCCCGGACTTGCAGTAAAATGTGCAGGGTTGGCTGACGCCCACCTTGCACCCAGACACCCTTACTGGACCCTGCGCCAAGGGCGGATATGAGGCTGAAGGAGCTGACCCCTCAGGAGCTGAGGAACCAGTCTCCGCAGGAGGTGAAGAACCAGTCCCCTCAGAACTGAGGAGACAGTCCCCTCAGGGCTGAGGAACTGCTCCCCTCAGGGCTGAGGAGCCAGTCCTGTGAGGGCTGAGGAACCTCTCCCCTCAGAGCTGAGGACCCAGAACCCTCAGAGCTGAAGAACTGGACCCCTCAGATCTGAGGACCCAGAACCCTCAGAGCTGAGGAACCGGTCCCTCAGAGCTGAGGAAAGTCCCTTCAGGAGCTAAGGAACCTGTCCCCTCAGAGCTGAGGAACAGGTCCCCTCAGTGCTGAGAAAGTCATCCCCTCAGAACTGAGGAACCAATCCCCTCAGAGCTGAGAAACCAGTCCCCACAGAGCTGAGGAACCGGTCCCCTCAGGACTGAGGAAGCAGCCCCCTTGGAGCTGAGGAACCCTCAGAGCTGAGGAACAGGTCCCCTCAGAGCTGAGGGACCAGTCCCATGAGGGCTGAGGAACCAGTTCCCTCAGAGCTGGGGAACCATCCCCGCAGGAACTGAGGAAGCAGTCCTCTCAGAGCTGAGGAACTTGTCCCCTCAGGGCTGAGGAAACAGTTCTCACAGGAGCTGAGGACCAGTCCCCTCAGGGCTGAGGAACCAGCCCCCTCAGAGCTGAGGAACTGATACCTTCAGAGCTGAGGAACCGGTCCCCTCAGGGTTGAAGAACTGGTCCCCTCAGACCTGAGGACCCAGTTCCCTCAGAGCTGAGGAACCGGACCCCTCAGAGCTGAGGAACCGGTCCCCTCAGGCCTGAGGAACCTGTCCCCTGAAACAGTCCCGTCAGAGGTGAGGAACCAGCTCCCAAGGTAGACAGTACAAGGCATACATGGGGGTCTGTGAAAGGGAAAGCCCAACCAGGAGAAGCGAGGGAGAGGCAAGACCACCTGCCCGTGCCAGGAGCCTGGGCACAGGGGGCACCGTGGCCCCGTCCGCGTCCTACCATGCCTGAATATTCCTCTGGGGTCCACCCCGCCTCCTTCCTTCTGCTAGTCAGACAGTGTCAGGCACCCAGACGTGCCCCCACGATCCCTGGACATTTGCAGACACGCCCCACAGAGTGCCCATCGCTGCCCACTGCACCGCCCCCGGCGTCTCCGAGAACCCATAGACCTGGGCACGGGCTGCCACAGGCCCCTGCCACGGGCTTGCCGCTGCCCTCTGCAGGCTCTGAGCCTCCGCACACAGTTTCCCTCGCCCCCCCCCTCCCGCCACGGCGGCCCCCCCCCACCGCGGCCCGCGCCTCCACGTCGCGTCCGCACGCCCAGGAACAAATACGATTCCTGATTGAACATCGCTTTATTGGCTCGTGCCGCCGTCTTTTCTGATCTTGTCGCACACGGCTCTGGCTTTGTGGCCCCGGCGTGTCTAAAGGTCAGTGTCAAATCAGAGGAGATGGGCGTCCGCGGGGAGCCGCCTGACGCCTGACGAGGGCAGAGCTGTCAGCGAGCGAGCGAGGGGCCGCTACAAAGCCCGGACGCGCAGGGGGGCTCCCCGCTCCCAGCCCCCACCGCCGCCGGCCTGAAAGGCAGAAGCCGCCCGCCCGCCCGCCCGCCCGCCCGCGGGACTTCCATCTGAGAGCTGTCAGCCACCTGCCGGCGCATCACCGGCAAGCAGGCGGCCGGCCAGCAGGGGCCACAGACCTGCGGAGTCTGAGCCGGTGAGGGGGACGGCCACCGCGGAGGGGCAGGCAGTGGCCGGGGTCCCCCTGCCCCGCTCCGGACGGCAGGACTGCGCCCACGGCTGCCCCTCGGCTCTGGGTGCTGGCTGGGCCCGCCTGCGGCTCTGAGCTGCGCCCGGCTCCTGGGGGCCCAGGGGTGGCGCTGGGGGATGCCACAGCAGGGAGTCTGCTCGTGTGTGCATCTGTGTGTGTCTGTGTGTCTGTGTGTGTCTGTGTATCTGTGTGTCTGTGTGTCTGTGTGTGTATCTGTGTGTTTGTGTGTGTGTATCTGTGTCTGTCTGTGTGTCTGTGTGTATCTGTGTGTCGGTGTATTTGTCTGTGTGTGTCTATATGTATCTGTGTGTCAGTGTATGTCATAGTAGTGAAAAAGGAAGTCTGTTTCCCCTGGTCAGCTGCTGTGAGTTATCCCATCTTT
>JAOXYA010279457.1:0-19137 GCA_028565675.1 Sorex palustris | reverse complement strand
GGGGGGGGGGGGGGGGGGGGGGGGGGGGGGGGGGGGGGGGGGGGGGGGTACTGGGATCAGTGGTGGAGAATGGGCACTGGTGGAGGGATGGGTATTTGATCGTTGTATAATCAAAAGCCAAGCACAAAAGTTTGTAAATCTGCAACTGTACCTCATGGTGTTTCACTAACAAAAAAAAAAAATGTCAGTGTCCTCACGTCCACCCTCTGCCTATGGGCAGGGATATCAAGATGCTACCAGGGTGCTCCAGGACCCAGGCTGCCCAAGGGCATTGGAACCACACTGCAGGCTGTGGAGGGCATCCTCATCCTCCAGCCAGTGAGCTCGAGCTTGGTTTTCCTGGGGCACAAAACACTGTTTTCTTGAGTTAAAACAGTCAAAGCGTCCACAGCAGAGGCTTTCAGGCAGGGATGTAGAGAACGAGCTCCTGGGAGCCTCAGGGGTTGGGGCAGCCCGGGGTGAGCAGGGGCTTCTGGGGGCCTCAGGGTGGTTGGGGGGATTCAGGGTGAACAGGAGCACTTGCAGGTGCTCCCGGTCATTGGCAGGAGTCCAGGGCCTGCAACCGCGCTCTGACCCGCCCTGGACCACAGTGCCTCATGGAAGCTACAGCTTCTCACCAGGGGCCTCCTGAGCCCCTTTCTGGGATGGGGCTAGGGGCCTTGGGGGGGACCCCAGATCCCCCCACTGGTCTCTGCGGGTCCAGATCTAGGAGGAGCTGAGAGTGCCCGGATCCAGCCCAGATGTCCAGACACTGGTGAGCAGAGGACAGAGGCCGTCCTGCACCGTGGCCTTAGCAGGGCCGCTCCGGGCCCTCGGGAGGCCAGCTCTCTCTGGGACCTCCGGAGGCCCGCCCTTCGCCAAGCAGAGCCTGCAGGGTTTCCCTGGAGCCCAGGCTGAGCCTCCAGGCTCCCCGTGGGGTCACCTCCAGCTTCCTTAGCTGCCTATTGCCGTGCGCGTGCCCTGGGGCAGACTCCCGTGAGTTTGAGGAGCTCACTGAGCTGCAGCGCCACACACTCACCCAATGCTCACCCAGGCCCCTGCGGCACTGCTGGGCTGGGCTAACTCTGCCGGCTGTCCGGCCTCTGCCCCGAGGGGCTGGCTTGGCGCTGGGTTCTCCCTGTGCCTGGGTGGGTCAGGTCAGCCCCAGTGGCTACCCTTCTCTGTTAACCACAGCGTGGAGGCTCATCTGCTCCAGGACCGTGTTTGGGAAGTGTCCCAGGCCTCTCCTGGAGAGTCACCCACTTTCTGGCGCAACAGCAAGTCCATGGTCCTTTTGTATGGTTCTGGAAGAGTGGTTTCTCCCTCCCCCGGCTTCTCCAAGTTCTGGTCCTAGGAGGGAAACTGGTGTCTCAAACCAAGACGGGAGTATTAAGGTTGCCAATGTTCTTTCATTTTTTTTTTTTATTGAATCGTCATAAGATCCAGTTACAAAGCTTTCATGATTGAGTTTCAGTCATACAATGAGCGAACATCCATCCCTCCACCAGTGAGCATTTTCCACCACCAATGTCCCCAGTATCCCTCCCGCCACCCCCACCCCCTGCTTCTGTGGCGGGCAATTTCCTTCTTACTCTCTCTCTATTTGGGGCATTATGGTTTGTAATACAGATACCGAGAGACCGTGATGTTTGCTCCTTTATCTGCTTTCAGCACGCATCTCCCATCCCGAGCCATCCCTCCAACCCTCACTGACTCAGTGATCCCTTCTCTATCCCAGCTGCCTTCCTCCCAGCTCATGAGGCAGGCTACCAACTGTGGAGCAATCTTCGTGGTCCTTGTCTCCACTGTCCTTGCCAGGGTTCTCTGTCTACATATGTGCACACTAACACATGCATGTCTTCTCGCTAAATACACACACACACACACACACACACACACACATTCTCCTTACCTAGCACAAGTAAGTCTCCTTACCTATGTGCACATGTGCACTCTTCCTTACCTAGCACACATGTCCACACATGTGCATTCCCTTACCTAACACACATGTTCATACATGTACATCTCCTTCCCAGCATATGTGCGTGCATGCATACACAAGTCTCTCTATGCTGCACTCACGCTTTATATGCACCCAAATACCCGAGACCACACATGCCATGTGCACTTACGCACACGTGTATGCTTATACACATGCAGTTCCCATGTGTGTAATCAAGCGTTGATGCAGGCACGTCTCATATGCATATAGATCCACCCATATACACTCGTCTCCTTAATCTGTCGCATGCACTCATATGTCCATGCAGGTAGATAAATGCCATCAAGCACGCCTGTGTGCATATGTGCCTGTGTACATGTCCTGTTTGTCCGTGTATGCAATAGAACCATCTCCTTATTTGTCATATGCACACGTGTGTTCATGCATGTGCTTCCTTGTCTAGAACACATTGTCCGCATGTACCTGCATGAATGTGTCTACAAGTCTCTGTCCCACGCAAGTCGGTTTAAGTGAGTGTAGACACGCACCCTCTCGACCTTCTTCTCTGCAGCTGCAGCCCACGGCTCTTCTGATCCGAGTCCCTCCATCTGAGCTGGGTCTCGCCCATGCTTTTCATCTTGGCAAATGCCTTCCCTGATAGCAGAACCTCCACCACCTGCAAACTATCGAGTGTTTGCTCAGTCCCTGCTAACAAAGAAAGTTGTTTCAGAAGTGCTGACCCATACCTTCGTGAGAAAAAAATCTATTACTTAGTGGTAGATTTTCAGCTTTTCATTTCTTGGCATTTACTCTCGGCATTGATAGTAGTCCCAGGGCCGGGCTGAGACACAGGCCCCAGACCCCAGCGAAAGCCGAGCTCCCTAAGGTGCCTGAGTCTGCTGGGGTGGTGGTGGCAGTGCTCGTGTGAGGGGAGGTATAGGAAGGCCCACCCCCCAACCCCCGCTCCTGGGCATTCCTTTCTGTGAAATTATGGAACTAGGGAAGATTCCCAGTCTGCGCTGTCAGACCTGGTTTTGCTGGGCTCAGCAGTAACCTGAGGAACTTGCCCGGGTGCCCGGGGAACTATTTCTTGTGTTCTAATACAAGTTATTTTGGGTTGAAACCAACTCTGAACCCAGATTTTTATGAGTCAGCTTTCCCGGCACAGAGCAGACTGTCACTCGTGCAGACCCCTGGCTGTGCCTGCCGGAGTCAGGTGGGGCAGTGCGGAGCCCGGGGTGCTCAGGCCTGAGGGGGCTCCTCCCGGGCTTCTCTGTATGTGACCGCAGCTGGGCGGGAGCTCCCTTGGACCTGGCTGGATGGGAGCAGGCCTGGGCAGAACCAGCTCTCTGCAAGGACCTGATGGTGCCACGAGCCAAGCGGAAGGCCCCGCTGACCCAGGAGGGTCCCCGCGAGCTCCAAGGCAGAGGCCCACATGCCTCTCTATGGGTCCCCCGGTGCCGGCCGAGCTCTGTTCTCCACGGCAGCCCACCAAGTCCAGCCTCCTTCAGAGGATTTCCTGTGGAGACCAGCCAGCGCCCAGTGTAGCCCATCCAGGGCTGCCCTTTCTGCGTCCAATCCAAGGGGCCCACAAACGCCAGTGTCCGTGGGGTGGGTCAGAACCAGGGCTCAAGCCCAGTTCTCTCCCCGTGCCGTTGGCCCGTGCCCCAGCTCAGGAGGAACCGAGCTCAGCATCGACTCTGCTGTCCTCCCTGCCCCCACCCCGCCCACGGTCCTGGGTGCCGCTGTGATGGCCTGGTGCAGAATCGGCTTCCTTAAGTCACACTCAGAGCTGAGGGTCCCAGGTGGGACCCCGGGAGAGACACGGGCACCAAACACAGAGCTGTCTGCAGCCCTGCGGGTCCCTGGGGTCCTGGTCGCGCCAGCACTGCTCTGAATGCTGGCTGGTCCCAGGGGCACATGGAGACCCAGCGCCTCTGTGTCCACGAGATCTGAGCTGAGGGTGTGAGCATGGACAGTGCCGCATTGGGAGAATGTAAGGGGACGATAAAAAATAGAACTCGCCTCAACACCTGTCTCGAAGCTTTCTCAGTAAGTTACCATCATGCTTTAAAAAGAATAAAGATAATGCTTGCAAAAACAAAACAAACAAAACCTGTCAACTCTCGCAAGTTCTGACTCAGTGCAAAATACTTCTAACTGTAACCCAGATTGTCAACGCTATGGAGAGGGGTGGCCAGCTTTGTGCAGACCCAAGCAGACCTACATGGCATACATGTGCCGCAGAAATGCACACTCACACAAACTCACGCTCACGCATACTTGTGCGCACACACACATGTACATTCAGACACACGTGCACACACAGACACACATATGTACATTTAGACACACATACCCAGACACACAGACATTTACTCACAGAGATACAAAGACACACGTGCACACACAGACACACACACAGGTGCACACACAAAGTATTCAGATACATACTCAGACACACGGGCACGCACCCAGACATCTGCTCACATACAGACAGACACACTCAGGCACACAGTGTGGCTACAGAGAGTCTCTGAAAGATCAGGAGCTCGTGCGTGCAGTTGTGAGGCTGTGCCGTGCTCCCTGCTGGCTTCCAGACCATTCTCCCCAGCTCTTCCACCCCCTGACTGGAGCCGGTGAATCTGCAGAACTGTCGGGGTGCGCTGCTTGAGTCAGACATGTACTATTATTAACCGTATCTTCTGAGTGAGGGGAAGGCCCGCTCTGGTGTGCGAGTTCAAAGGCAGTGCCCCTGCCAGACGCACGCAGCTGTCCCGGGAATGCACGGCTGGCCCCGAGCAGCCCTGCTGCCTCGCTCGCTCCTCGCCGGGAGTCCAGCCTCCGTCTCTCCATTTCCTGGAGTGGGACGTGGGTGCTCAGCTCTGATGGACTCTCCAGCCTCTGCAGGGCGCCTCTGGGGGCTGTGGCCCCAGAACTCGTAGCAGGGGCACCAACATCCACCTCAGCTCAGGGAGACAGGGCAGTGAGGGCAGGCAGATGTTCAGACGCTCAAGCACAGGCTGCGTAAACAGGTTGTTCTAAACAAAGCCAGGCATCTGGATGTGGTTAGAGCGTGTTCAAAAAATAAGCAAAAGAAGTAAAATTTAAATCTTATTTTCAAGATGAGGATGGAAGGGAAGGTTGAGAGGAAGCAGTTGCTGTGTTTGGGTGCGGGAGGCTGCTTGGGTTCTGCGCGGTTTTGTTCCTGGGAATCCTGTGGCGAGGACCAGCCAGGCTCCGGTGCCCCGGCCATGCTCCCCAGAAGTCCCAGTCGAGCCCAGTGCCCTGAGCAGTGCCTGGCGCTGGGCTCAGTCTGAGCCAAGAGTTCGCTGCGAGGGGCCTTCTCTGCCCTGGAATCGGTGACGCTCCTGAGTCCTGGCCACCCCCTGGAAGGACACACCCTGACCTCTTTATCACTTGGGCCCGGCACCCAGCATGGAGCTGAGCCCGCCCAAGACGAGGGTTCCAGGGCCCAGCCAGAAATCTGGGGCTCAGTTCCGTGCCAGCCGCATTGTCCAGGCAGCCTCTCTGACCCGAGCAACCACTCCGGCTTCCTGTTGGCAGAAGAGACCGAACACGTTTGCCCGGAGTAAGGGAACTGCCGCGGGTCGGCGAGGAGGGGAGCAGTGCCCGGGACAGAGCCAGTGGTGAGACCAGGGGTGAGCACCAGGGGTAAGCACCAGGGCATGGCCACAGGGAGGATGTCAGCTGGGACCCCAGCAGAGCTGGTGAGACAGGGACACGCACAGCCTGTGGGCAGTGCCTGCTGGACTTTCCCGAGGCGGGGGTGGGGTCTCCGAGGAGGGCAGCCTCTCAGGACCAAGGGGGCAGGGGGCAGAGTGGGCAGTGCTGCGGGGGGCCGGCGGCGTTCCCATCACACAGAGCTGCAGACAGGACGCTGCTCGAGGCGCAGCAGAGGGGAATGCCACAGATGCCCCAGGCCCTGGACCCGACACAGCCCGGCCACCGAACCGCAGGGAGAAGCGACTCAGGCTCGCCGGAGCTTCCTGAGGCCTGGTGGAGCCTCTCCTCTCACTGCACACCACAGGCCTTCCGGAACCTTCTCGGGGAAGGAGCATGAGTTTGAAGCTGCCCCCGGGTCCCGTTCACCCTCACCTGCCCCCGGGAGTCTCCAGACCTCAACACTCAGCTGGGAACCCTCCGGCTGCCTGCAAGCCCTCATCTCTGTACTCCACAGCCCTGCATCCACAAGTCCCTGCCCACATGTCCTCCACCCCTCACCCCTCCCGTCTCCGCCCCCACCCCTCCCCGCAGCTCTATCTCTCAGCCCTCCTGAAACTCCACCCCTCCCCCCTCCTGTGTCCCGGTCCCCTCCACAGGGTCAGGTGTGGTGAAACTGCCCTCGGCCTGCCCTGCGGTCCCCACTTCCAGCCCAGCTGGTCTGCCTCAGTGGCGGCACGCCCTGCCCACTTCCCCTTAGAGCATCTTCTCCCTGCAGTCTGAGTCCTGTGGTGCCACAGCGCCCCACCTGGTGACAGGCCCTGGGAGGGGATGGCCTGGGAGAAGGGGGCGGGGGCGTCAGACCCAAGGAACTGCCCGAGTCTTCTGTGTCCTTGGTCTCCTGTGACCCTGCAGGCCAGCCATGAGGATGCTTAGCACGAGGATGGTCACACTCAGGGCTGGTGGCACAGGTGTGGTGATGGTCAGGTGTGCTGACACTCAGGTGTGGTGACAATCAAGTGTGGTGACACTCAGGTGTGGTGATACTTGGACATGGTGACACTCAGGTGTGGTGACGCTCGGGTGTGTGACACTGGGCAGGCTGAGGCTTGGGCCTGAGCAGAGAGAGACTCAGAGGGGCTCGGGAGGCTCAGAGAGGGCAGCCCCCGGTGGGCGCCCACCCTTTCCGGCCACAGTCTCACTTGGCCTTTCTCACTGAACGAAGCAGGGTCTCCTAGCCAGCAGCCAGGCTGTCACCTCTGAAGTGGCCTCTAAGTGACAGTATCTGCCAGGGTCAACTGGGCAGTTGGGCCCCCGTGCAGCCACATGACCAGGTCAGCGGTCAGCCACGCCTGAGCCACCGTGACAAGGGCACAGATGCGAGGGAGACTGTGCGTCACCTGCTGCCCATCTGTCGCTCCCTCACTCACCCTGAACCCTCAGCATGTCCCAGACTTGGGGCAGCTGAGCCAAAGAAAACCGACGTCCCCGTGTCAGCTGTGAGTGGGTGCCAGGCGGAGGCGGGACCTGGGGCACAGGCAGGCCGTGCACCCATGAGAGTCCTGTCTGAAGGCCGTGTGTGCGGACCCCTGTGCAGACTCCCCCATGCAGACCCCAGGCTGACCCAGGAACGGGGCTGGGGTCAGTCTCCTGTGCTCCAGGGTCTGAGCCGCCCCAGCCCGCACCGGCCAGCTCAGACCTAGGAGCTTGGTAGGACCTCCTGGGGCTGAGTCAGAGGCACAGCTGCCGGCAGAGGCCACGGACCACCGGCCGCTCTGGCCCCACTCGGAGGCACTGGGCGCGGCCCCTGGGGCGCAGTCTCGCCCCTCTCTGGAGCATTCCTGGCCTGCGTCCACGCTCACAGCTGGCCACACGGCCAGGCATCAGTGTTGGCCTGTGTGACTGCCATGGGCCTCTGGAGCGCCCTCAGGTCCAGGGCTGGGTCGGTGAGGAGCTGGGATGAGGCTCTGGGGTTCGAGGGAGATCACGTATGTGGGCGAGACGGAGACTTAAAGGTCCGCTCCCAGGCCCCTCAGGAGAGTCTCTCAGCATCACAGCTGCAGAAACCCAGCCAGCTCGGGGACCAGCCACCACTTCTTCCCTGCAGGCCCGCCTCGCCCCTCCCGGCTCCCTCCTCTCTGGGGGACGTTATCTCTGAGTGCAAGATGTGCTGAAATTGGGAAACTCTGGAAAGGACCCTCCCCCGTCCCACATCTGGGTCCAGATCCATCCTGCCCACGTTCCTCTGATGCTCGTGTTGTTTGTGTGTGTGCGTGTACCTGTGTGCATTTGTGTGCATCTGTGTGTGCACGCATGTGTGTGCATGTGTACATGTGTGCGTGTGTCCATGTGTGCATATGTGCATGTGTGTGCACATGCGTGTCCATATATGTATGTGTATATGAGTGTGTGCATGTGCACGTTTGTGCATATGTGTATGCACGTGCATGTGTTTGCATGTGTGCGTGTGTGCATGTGTGTGCATGTGTGTGTCCGTGCGCATGTGTGCCCGTATGTGTATTGTGTATGTGCGTGTGTGCATGTGTGTGCGCATGTATACGTGTGTGCGTGCATGTGTGCGCATGTGTGTGCATGTGTGCGTCTGTGCACATGTGTGTGTGCATATGTGTACATGTGTATGTTCTTGTGTGTGCATGTGTGTGCATGCATGCATGTGTGTATATGTGTGTGCGTGATGTGTACGCATGTGTGTGCATGTATATTCATGTATGCGTATGTGTATGCATGTGTGTGCATGTATATTCGTGTATGCATGTGTGTATGCATGTGTGTGCGTGTGTGTGCGTGCGTGTGTGTGTGTGTGTGTGTGTGTGTTGCAGATCCTGACTCAGGGCTGTGGTCATGGGACCACTCAGGCAGGCGGACTCGGGACCGGCACCCTGCGGGCTCGGCCCCTCCACCTAAGGCGTCAGGCCTGAAGGTTTTAGCAGATGGAACATTCCAGGCTCTGTGGGGCTGCGGGTGGGGTTGGAATCCGCTTGTCGCGCCCCCTCCCCCTTCCTCTCCTCCAGTCTTTGTCTCTCTCTCGTTGGTTTTTTCCATTTCCAGCCCCCTTGCTCCTGCTGGCCACCCTTAAGAGCGGGCCTGGCAGGCAGTGAATCAAAGGGAGCTATTTTTGTTCTGCTGTGAGAATGTTTACAGCATATTGAAGGGGCCTGTGGTTGGATACTGTGTATATTTTCAGAGAAACTGACTGGTTTCCAAAGCGGTGGGTGACAGGGAGCCACAAAGCCCACTGTGTACGGGCAGAACCAGAGCTGTCCAGGGCGGGGCCCAGCCTGGACAGCGCGGCTCGGACCCTCCCGCAGTGCCTCGTGCCCAGTGCTGGGCTGGAAGGGTTCAGACCCCAGTGCCGGGCAGAAGTTCCAGGAAAACCCCCTCCAGGGGCTCCCCTCATCACTGGCCAGTCCCCAGGGCGGCCCTCACCACTCCTCTCCAACTCCGCTAATCTTGAATGTATTTGCCACGAAATATGAACAGAGTCGTTACAAAATTTTCCATTCGCGTCCCCTATCAGATTCCTGCCTGCTGGATGCTCTCAGAATAGCGGTAACTGTTTTCATATGGCCGCAGCGAGAAGCCTGCGTCAGAAATAGCCAGCGATTTCCCCGGCCAGGCCCTTCCTCTCCTTCTTAGGGGGAGGAGTTTCCACCACCCCAGGAGTTCCACAAGATGAAGCCCCTCGGGCTCTCTCAGGCCCTCCTGCCCAGGGAAAGGGCTCCAGGGACCAGAGCCCCCTGCAGCGAAGGCGGCTGAGCTGTGGGCCAAGGCACGGCTCAGGCTGGAGTCAGGAACCAGTTGGACCAGGCCTCTGTGTCCGGCCAGTGGGGGGTGTTTTGTTTTCTCCCTACTCAGTCCCTAGAAGGGGGCAGAAGCACCTGGGAGACTGACCTCAGAAGGAGGATGCCTGGCCGGGTGACCCTCCCAGGACATGCTAGTGCCCACCACTAGGACTCCCAGAAGGCCCATGCCCACCCGCCCCTGCCTGTCCCGCGGCTCCAGCTCAGGGGTCCTGGCACAAGATCCTTCCAGAAACTTCCGTGTGGAGCCCAGCCCTGAGTGCTGGGGCACCTCCAGATTCACAGACATGTGCTGAGGCCAGTGGGCTCCCTCTGTCTGCCACGCCCACAGGTGCAAAAGCCCCCAGACAGCTAGGGGGTCCCTCGGACAAGCCTTGGGGGCCATGGAGACGACAGTTCTGAGCTGAGCGAGCAGGGAATACAGATGGGCAGGCAGGGAGACACAGGGAGGGCCCTGCAGCCACAGCACCCGCAGCACCCGGCCAGCAGGGGAGGCCCAGGGAGAGGGGGAGGGGGCCAGGCTGGAGCGCGCCGGAAACGGATCACGGAACCTTCCTGGGCGAAGGCGCCACGGCAGCCGGCCCTCGGTGTTAGTGGCTGGTTGTGCTGTGGGGCCACACCTGTGGTGGTCAGGGCCCACTCCTGGCTCCGGGGCTTGGGATGCTGGGACAGGGCCTGGATCAGCACTTGCACGGCCAGTGCCTCACCCCTGGGCTCTCCCCAAAGCCACAGTGCTTGGAGGCTCGACACGGCTCGTTCCTCTGGGTCGTTCCTCTGGGGACGGGGCAGGGGCTCTCTCGAGCCAGCAGGCCCCGGAGGGAGGCCCAAGGGGGAGGACGCCTGCATGGGCAGAGGCCAGAGAGAGCAGAGGCCCGCGGAGTGAGGCCTGGAGTCGCGAGAAGGGACCGAGAGGGGTGGGGGCAGAAGGCCCAGCACTGCCCCCCGAGCAGGGGTGGGGGGAGCAGGGGCTGGGCTGGGCTCCCTCAGTCACGCTCGCCTGAGGGGCTGGACCCTGCTCTGTCCTCCTGTGGTGCGCAGAGGCAGTGGCCGCCCTGCCGTCATCAGTTATCGCTGTGCAGAACACACCCCTGGGTCTGTTCCTTCTCACCAACTGTCTCCTCTAAGCTGCCTCGCTAGGGGCAGCGGGCGGTCAAGGCGGCCGACGGAAGGGACAGAAGGGACAGTGGTGCTCTCTGCCCTGCCCTGGGCACTTGCTGTCAGCCTGGCTGCAGGCAGCTGTTGGACAGTCACACTCAGGCTGTGCTCTGGGGTCTGTCCCTCCAGTCTGTCCGGGGTCTGTCCTTCTTGTTTTCCGCTTCTGCCCTTATTTTCAGAAATCTGAGGGTGAGAGTTCTAGGCACACCTGGAGGACCTCAGGTCACAGGGGTCACCCTCAGGCCTCCCGCCTGCAGCGCAGGGACCCAGCCCTAGAGCTGCACCTCTGTGCCCGTCTCTGCAGTATTCCACCTCTAACTGCCTAAGCCTTGGGAAATTGTTATGCAATAAATAGGTTTGAGAAAAGCAGCTACTCTAAGGCTCCGAATCTCGACTTTTTGAAGGGGACACTTTTGCCATGTAATTAGAAACATACTAGCTAGGGTGGACATCAGATTCAACCAGACCTAGATACTGAAGTCACTAACCTGAAAATCCCGTGGATCCATTTTTCTTGGGCACAGCTTGATCTCAAGATTCAGAAAGTGGCACAGGAAAGCATCGGAACTTCCTGCTATTTCCACTCAAGGGCTGAGCTAATGCTTCCAGATTGACTGGGAATCGCTCCCACGCATCGGAAGTGCTGTCAGTGCCTATGCGTCTCAAGGACCCCCGACAGGAGCGTTGTCCCGGGGGCTGGAATCGGGTGAGGAAACCACAGAACGACGACCTCCGTGGCACCCACTCTCCAGCAGGAGAACTCTAGGGGACCAACAAGCAAAGCCAAGGCCACCGGGGAAAGGGGTGGACACAGGGCAGCAAGTGAGATAGGAGACAAGCAAACACCCAGACTGGCTGGGCTCCCTGGGAGTCCCTTTGCTGCCCAGGAGAGGGACCGTCTCTGTCTCCCATTGGCTCGACTGCTTGGGGGGCTTGCTCACACCGTGCCTGAGAGAAAGCGCTGTGAGACTTTTGGGGAGGGTTCAACCCAGGCAGAGGGTCTAGACGGCACACAGCTGCCTGCTCTAGAAGCTCCCATCCCCGCACTAGCCTTTGGGCCCCACAGAACCAGTCAGCACAAGCAGCTCCCCTCCAGAGAGACAGCGGAGCTGGGAACACTCGTCTCTCCAATCCAGTATGAGGGGTTACGAGGACCTCAGGCCCAGCTCGGTCTGCAGGTGTAAGTTCTACCCTCCAGGATCAGAGGAAATCCCTCTTTTGTTCTTTATTGAAACACTGGGCTAAGTCTGGCCAGATTTCCTAATTCCTCATCAGGAACTTATGAGTAATGCACGTTCTTTGACAATCTCACTCATAAATTGTTGAGTTGAATTTCATGAACGACAGTGAACTGACATATTACTACACCGTATCTATGATCTTGTTTGTAAAGGAGACAATGCACAATGCAGAATTGTGTCCTCCTTCGCGGGACACAATTTATACCTTGTTGGACGAGATGAATACAATTTACTGTTCGTCCAGACGTGAAAACTCCACTCACAAGAGCACAAAACGCCCACCCGGGAGGCCCGAACTGATTCAGGGAGGAAAGTGTGCGCTGGAGGCACCGCCTGAAGACACGAGGCATCTGAGCGTGGCGGACTCGAACTGCTGGGGGATGTGCAGGGAGGCACCGGGACTTCCTCCTGCCCCCGGGCTCAACTTCTGCTTGTTACTGTCAGGGTGAAGTCCAGGAGCTGGGGGGTTGGGGGGGCCGGGCTGCAAGGAGACCTCCCCGCAGCAGGAGAGACCCCAGGTCGTTGAGAGCAAGGGTCTCTCCTACACGCGTGCCAGGGCAAGCCGCCACGTCTGGAGTTCACGCACAGTGACCTCAGCAGTCACCACCTCATGGCCAGGGAGGTGACCGCTTCTGACTCCTCTTTGCTGATGGTCTGGGGGGTCTTTCACAGCAGCGTGCCTGCACACGGCAAACGGCTTCCACAGATCTGGTGCATGCAGATGGGTGACACGAGTGGGACTCAGGGCGTGGGTGCACAGGGGCCACGTGGGACTCCTTCGGGGCGGGCACGAGTCTGGGCCTGCCCTGAGCCGGGGCCCACCTTGTCCTTCACAGTGCCAGGCCTGCCTACACCCAGAAGCACCACCGGCCCTGCACACACCCTCTGCTAGCGCACCCCTGCCACACGCCCTCTTGCTGAGCCTCCCTGCTCGGGCCCCCCATGCTCTGCGCTGGGCACACACACACCTCACTCTGGTCACAGCCACTTTGTACCTGGTGTTTGGGAGCTGGGAACAGGGTCTGAGAGCCTGGATTAGAGCCGTTGGGTCAGGGTCAGCACAGGCTTTCTGCAGGCAGCCATGGCCACTGACCCTCATCTCTGCCGCGGGACGTGGCTGTCTCGGAACACGGTGTGTCCTGACACGTGGCCTGCTTCCTAACTGGAAGTGAGATGGAGCCCGTGGCGGCTTGTGTTCAGGCTTGGCAGAGCTAGGTGTGGCGCTGGCCAGAGGGCCTTGTGACTGCTGGTCAGAGCCATTCCTGGTGACCACTCTGGCTTGGGGCTGGCCTAGCCCAGGGCTCTCAGCCCGGCCTGAGCCATCTCACCCTCAGCCTCCCACCAGCCCACTCCTTCCTTCTCTCTCCTCCAGCCCCTCCAGCTCCTCCCTCTGAAGCTGAGACGCCCCCGACAGGGGGCCGGGGCTCGCTCTGCCTGCTGCCTGGGAGGCACTGGCATTGAAGAACGACGCCTCATGTCCGATGAGCTCACGGGTCAGACACGCTCGCCAGGCGGGCGCCGTCAGGAGTATGGTTTGGCAGCACCCGGCTCTGCCTTGCAGGACCCACCTCTCCGGCGAGTGCATTCTCCACAGGCTCCTGCAGTGGGGGCGACCCCCACCACACCCTCTGCGGGATGCTGGCTGCTCCACCCCTCTCACCCCCCACCCAAGAGCTCACTCTGGAGCCAGAGATCACACTTCAGCCCCAACTGCACAGGACGACCCCAGCAGCTAAGCCCGGGTGTCCTCACTGGGCACTCAGACGAGGGAGGCTCAGCCTCGGGGACTTGGACACTGGAGGCTCTGCACGAGGCTTTACCCATCCCACGGCCAAGGAGTGGGAAGACGCTTCAGTGCCGGCTGCAGGCCAGAGAGCGGCCGGCTCCTGCATGTACCCGGGAGGCTGTGTCCACCTCTCCGCACCGGGTCAGGGGTCCAGCTGTGATGCAGATGGAAAGTGCCCTGGAGTCTACAAGGTCCTGGGAGCTCATGCTCCCGCCGGGGACTGGCACCGGCCGCTTCCTGGTCTCCACCAGGTTCAGCTCCCCGGTGGGAGCTTTGTTCTGGGTGACACAGTGCCCTCGAGGATCTGCAGGTGCTGGCAGGTCAGCCGGGCCCTGGACTGCACACCGGGACCTTTCGTCTGAGCAGGGCAGCCTGGGAGACAGGTGCCCACCGGCATGTCGAAGGCATTGCCCGGGAGTCGCAGCTGGGAAACTGTCTGCTTCCTCCTTCCCTCAGAGCCAGCTGGCCACGGTTCCCTGAGAGAAGACCGTGCCGGGCAAGGAGCTGCATGTCCGAGCGATCCAGTGTCCAGACCCCTCAGCAGGGCCCGTCTGCATTCCACACCCACACAGGGCCAATGTCTCCTGCTGGCCTGGGGGATGGGGCGATGCCAGAGCAGACTGCTGCCCACTTGCTGGCGTGAGCTGGTGCCCCAGTCACAGGCGTGCGTGCCCAGGATGCCTCAGGCAGCTCTGCTGATGTGGCCAAAACCTCACGTGCAGTCAGGTGGACGCAGGACAGGAGAGGCCCAGCAACGGCAGGGGAGGCAGCTGACAGGACAGCTCAGAAGTGAGGCAGGAACCCGTGGGAGGAAGGTGGAGTGCTGGGAACAAAGAGCTGGTCCCAGCTGGGGCTGATTCCCCACAGCCCCCGACCTCGCCCGCATTGTCCTGAGTGGGACCGTGCAGGCTGTCGCTGGCTCCCTGCGTCTCTGAGACCGGTGATGTCTCTGCTGGCTCTGTCCCAAGTGCTGGCCTCGGGACCTGGCGCCACCCATGAGGACGGGCATGTCACAGGAGTGGCCATGTCTGAAGGCGCCACCCCAGCTGCCGGCACACCTCACAGGAACAGCAAACGTTCCAGCATCTAAGCACAGATCAACTAGACAAAACCCTCCCAAGGGAGCATTGATCGTGAACTCAAGATGTTGGAGGAAACATGGTCAGCTCCCTCAGTCCCACAGGCTGCCGGCAGTGAGAGGCAAAGACAGTAAGAAGGGCAGAAGGGCTGTGAGCCCTGGGTCTGCAGTGACCTGCCGCCCCTGGCTCAGGCCTCCAGTCTGGCAGAAAAGGGCTTTTCTTGGTCCCCAGTTGCGTGAAACGTCAGAGGCTTTATATATAGAAGAGGCAAGCTGGAGCGAAACAGTAGTTATTCTGAGGAAATTTTATACTGATTTGCATAGAATTGGGAAAACACTCACTATCTTAGGAAAATCCACTCTGCTCCACTTTTGTTTTACTTTCAATTTTCACAGGAGACATCCTAATTAAAAACCTTGTGTACAGGAGCCTGGCGGTGTCTGACAGAGGCAAGAAGTGAGTCCAGCCAGGGTGAAGGCTGCCATCAGCGGGAGCTGCGTGCTAACAAACCCTGACCACCGCAGGTCTAACCTGTATGGAGCAAATCAACAAGCTACAAGTTCCCAAAGAAGAAAGTACCAAGCACAGATTGTTTATCTGATTGATCCTACCCAATATTCAAGAAAGAAAATTGTGAGTTTCTCCATAATCCCTTCCAGAAAATGAAAGTGGAGAGAAAACTCTAACCTACTCTCTGTGACTGGTAATATTACTCTCACGATCACGATCACGACCATCCTGTTATTTGTTGATTGCCTCGAGCAGGCCCCAGTAACGTCTCCTTAGTCCTAGCCCTGAGATTTTTTAAAAAGTGCCATATTCAAGACTCTTTCAGAGTTAGGAGAATGAGACCCATCATTGTTACTGGTATTTGGTATATTGAGTACCCTACGAGGAGTTTGCCATACTTTGCCGTGTGGGCAGTTTACTTCTGGTAGCCTGCCAGTTTGTCCAAAGTAGGAATGAGATAATAAGATGTCCAGGAGCTGGGTTTTATAGTCTCTGGGTCTTGGCCATTGATGGGATTACACGGCACCGGGGGCAGTTGGTGGGTGTAACGCCTACATGCTGGAAGATGGAGGATCTGGGTGGAGGAGTCCCAGTCCCAATCTGAGCACTAGTTAATAAATATTCCATCTCTTTACCCAATAGTCCATAGCTTAGCATTGATGGTATTTTTTATTAGAAGTTCAGACATCAGGACCATGATATAACTAAGATACACATATAAGTCAAAATTTGATTTCTTGTTCTATTCTTGATCTAGTCACTGTAAGCAAGCCCCTTATCTTCTCTGAATTTGATTTTCCATCTATGGAATGAGGAAATAGAGTCTAATAAGGTAGGACTACAATAGTAATTGCTATTATATTAAAGAAAGTAATGTACGCGTATTAATGAATAAACCAAACATTTGGATAAGGAAGTAGAAAATTTCCAGATAATTCATAAAAGCTCACTAGATCTAATTACATCAAGTGAATTCAATGAAAAAAACTGGAATATTTTATGTTCAGCTGGTTTCCTAATTTTTCAAATTGCGTCTAAAACAAAACTGTTGAAGAGACTATTTTCAGAATTCCCTAACAATTTTTTGAAAAGTTTTTGAATAGTGAGATATAGAACTAAAGTAAGACAAAAGTCTTCATTGTTCACACCTCATTTCCCGTGCACAGTAATAGCCATATGTGAAAGAAATGTTTCACATATTGCGTTAGAAAAAGTAAAGTTTCTTAGTTATCTAAAACTAGATGCAGAAAATATGTCAAATATTCATAATGTCACTTTTCTCTAATAGTTAGAAATTGAGAAGGAACGCTAGAGAGATAGAAAGCAGAGGAGGGGCTCTCCTTGCATGTGGATGACCTAGGTTCCATACGTGGCACTCCATATGGTCCTCTGATCCTGTCAGGAGTAATTTCTAAGTGCAAAGCCAGGCGTAAGCCCTAAGCACTGTTGGACAGAGCCAAAAATCAAACAAAAAATGAGAAGGAAATTGACATTTTTGTTATGACTGCTATGTGATATTGGCATTTGATGTGGTCCACACACTACATAGGCATAGTATGAGAAGTATTTTAAATTATTTATGATTACAAATACTATTACATTGTGACACTGAAAATACATTTTTCTAAGGACTTTCCACAAAACTAGATGAATGGAAGCTGACTCTTCTCCCATATTATTTACGTATCCCTTGATCTCTATTTTCCTTCCTCACGTCACCCATTAGTACCAAGTTCCTTCCATCCCCTGGCATGAGCCTTCAAGTTCTTGTTCTTCATTCCTGCTTACCTCTATGTATCCACTCATCCTTATCTGTATACCATGAATCAATCTGGTGAATTTTATACATTGTCTTTTCATAGTTCCTTAATTTCCTCAAACTCAACACACCAAATCTTCCTATTTCAGGAAGCAGTTCACTGGATTCTGTTATAAAACAGAATTATTCTGTATCAAGTTTTGAAAATCTGAACTCACCTCAATATTTCATTCTGTCATTCAGTTCTATCTTCACCAAGATCTGCCCTCCCTCCATTTTTCTCCAATGGTTCCTCCAAATCAGTTTCAAACACCAAACACAGACCAATTCCTTTTAGATTTCTGTAAAACCTGAAGACAAATAAAATAATTATTGGTGATACTGGTAATACCTAAAAATTACTCCTGACAGGATTAGAGGACCATATGGGGTGCCAGGTATGGAACCTAGGTCATTCACATGCAAGGCAAGCCCCTCCTCTGCTTTCTATTTCTTACACTATTCTCAAGAATCCTCTACCCTCAGAATTTCTACACTAGGAAAGTCATACAAATGCAATTATCTAGTACTCGTCCTTTTGTGACTTAAGACGTAAGAACATATTGAATTCAGTAAAATGTTCTTTTGTTCCCTCTCTTCTTCTATAAATTCTCCTTGGTCATTTATTAATCAGATAATGAATCATCAATGTCTTTTAACATTTTTCTCAAGGTTTTTGTCTCTTTGCCAAAGTTATTTTTCTATTAAGAGTGACTTATTTTTCACGATGCAATTTACCATGCTGCTATTTTTAACTCTTTTAAAATAATTTTTATAGTTTATAAATGTATTATCTTTCTCAGTATTCTAATCAAAGTTTTTTCGTGTATGTCTTTTCTGTATCTTTAATTGTCTCCACGTTATTCTTCTAAATTTTAACTTTTAAATTTTTATTATGTACATTTGGCCTATGTTCTTCAAGGAGACCCAATGCAGACTGTCAGGTCTTGCTGCCTGAGAGGAGAAAACTTCCAATTTAAGGGTGATACACTGACTACTTAACAACTTACCTGCTCAGGGCTTCCCTGAAGGATTCTTGATAAAGAGAATATTTTTTAATTTTTTAATTGAATCACCATGAGCTAGTTACAAAGGTTTCATGTTTGAGTCTCAGTGATATAATAAGCGAACACCCATCCCTCCACCAGTGTTCCATTTCCAACACAAATGTACCCAGTATCCCTTCCCCCCCAATCCCATCCCTCTTTCTGCCTCTATGACAGACAATTTTCTTCTTACTCTCTACTTATGGGTATTATGGTTTGAAATACAGATACTAAGAGACCATCATGTTTGGTCCTTTATCTACTTTCAGCACACATCTCCCATCCTGAGCAATTCCTCCAATCATCATTGACTTAGAGATCCCTTCTGTATTCTAGCTGCCTTCTTCCCCAGCTCATAAGGCAAGCTTCCAACTGTGGAGGAATCTTCCTGCCTTTGTCTCTACTGTCCTTGGGTGTTAGTCTCAGATTACAATATTTTATATTCCACAAATGAGTGCAGTCATTCTATATCTGTCCCACTCTTTCTGACTCATTTCACTTAGTATGATACTCTCCATGACCATCCACTTATAAGCAAATTTCATGACTTCATCTCTCCTGCATAGTATTCTATTGTGTAGATGTACCAAAGTTTCTTTAATCAGTGATCTATTCTCGAGCACTTGGGTTGTTTCCGGATTGTGGCTATTATGAACAGTGCTGCGCTGAATGTACGGGTGCAGATGTCACTTCTACTGTGCTTTTTTGTACTCTCAGGGTATATTCCCAGAAGTGGTGTTGCTGGGTCAAATGGAAGCTCAATTTCTAGTTTTTTGAGAAATATCCATATTGTTTTCCCAAAAAAGCTGACAAATTGGCATACCCATCAACAGTGAAGGAGAATCTTTTTCTCCCCACATCAATGCCAACATTGATTCCTCTTGTTCGTTTGGGTGTGTGCCAATCTCTGTGGTGTGAGACGATATTTCATTGTTGTTTTGATCTGCATCTCCCTGATCATTAGTGATGAAGAGCATTTTTCATGTGCCTCTTGGCCATTCGAATTTCTTCTTTGAGAAAGTGTCTGTTCATTTTATTGCCCTAATTTCTGATGGTATTGGATGTTTTCTTCTTGTAGAGTTCAACCAGTGCCTGT